>NW_026844101.1:2893188-2938424 GCF_029531705.1 Pantherophis guttatus
TCTTCTTCTTCTTCTTCTTCTTCTTCTTCTTCTTCTTCTTCTTCTTCCTCTTCCTCTTCCTCTTCCTCTTCCTCTTCCTCTTCCTCTTCTTTCTCTCCTCCTCCTCCTCCTCTCCCTGCAAACCCCACCCCCTTCCAGTCCTGATGATGTTACCTAGTTGGGTAATGAAACATCCGCAAGAAAAGAACCAAGCTCAGAGACCACCAAGGTCTCTAAAACCCCTCGTTTTTAATCTCACTTTGGACCATTTCAGGCTGCGGGTGGAATCTGCTCTTAGATTCAGGAAGCAACTTCCTTTCTGACCAGTCTAGCAGAGCACCAGTATGGAACAAGGCGTTACACCTTGATGCCTCCAGCGAGGCAGGTAATTTGGTTTTACCCAGCTGTTTTGCTTCAGTGAAACTGTTGCAGGCCAGGGAAAGAGGTATTTGGAGGTGGCAGGAAGATTTAGAGAATCACAGCTTTGCTAGGCTTTGTTGAAACTTATTGAAAGAGCTATTGCATGAAAAGCTTGATAACAGGAAAGAACTCACTCTCCCCGCCTCCCTCTTGAGACTTAGCCCAGACCTAGGAAATAATTTGTCTGTGTCCACCCGTCCAGAAACATTCCATGTTTGCTAAATTATGGCAGCCTCCAGGATTTCACAAACGGTCTCCTTGGTGTGACAGTCAGAACATTTCTGGGCAATTATATCTTGTTTTGGCGTGAAGGTCTCTAGCTGATGGGAGATGAGCCAACAAAGTTTGAAGGCCCTCTGGTCCTTCAACCTGCTTTAGAAGGAGACAACACCTACAGAAGAAGAGGGAAATGGGGTAACCAAATGCAGTAGTCACCGTAGACCCCCCTAGAGATGTTCTCAACCCAAGTTATGTTTGTCAACTACTTTATATCCCGGCCTTTAATCCTTCAAGTAGCTAGCCAGGGTGCTGAACTAAAATCCAGGTATCTCCAAGGCTTTGTATTTTCAGCGCTGTCCAGGGTTCTGAATTTCTCCACCTTTCTTTGCTTCTTCTTTCTTCACTCATCCCCTTCCTGAGGTGGTCGATGTTAGCAGAAGGGGCTGTTTTGTATCTCTTTCTGTGATTTTGCCTTTTGCTTTTATCCTTTTAATTTAAATCAGCTGCTTTTAATGGTTGTTTTGTATATTTCATTATCTACGCTACCCAGAGTCACCATGAGAAGTTAAACAAATGTGATAGAGATAGATAGGTAGATAAATGATAGATAGGTAGATAGGTAGGTAGGTAGGTAGGTAGATGATAGATAGATATAGATAGATAAATAGGTAGATATGTAGGTAGATAGATAGGGATAGGTAGGTAGGTAGATAAGATAGGTAGGTAGGTAGATAAATAGGTAGATATGTAGATAGATACAGGTAGGTAGCAGGGGTGGGTTCTAATTTTTTTACTACCGGTTCTGTGGGAGGGGCTTATTTTGTGGGCAGGGCTTGATGGGGAGGTAATGTGACTGGGTGGGCGTGGCCAACTTTTCATTTTATTTTATTTTTAAAAGCATTTTTTTTCTACAACCTTAAGAGGTTGCAGAAAAAAATGCTTTTAGAAGCCTCTGACAATCAGGCAACTCAGGTGGGATCGCCAGAGGCTTTTAAAGGCATTCCCCCCCCCCTACAACCTCTCCATTCCCTCCACACTTCAGGGGAAGGATACTGTAAAATCTCCATTCCCTCTCCACTTCGGGGGAAGGATACTTCAAAATCCCCATTTCCTCCTGATCAGCTGGGACTCGGGAGCCAGAGAATAGATGGGGGCGGGGCCAGCCAGAGGTTGTATTTACCGGTTCTCCGAACTACTCAAAATTTCCACTACCGGTTCTCCAGAACTGGTCAGAACCTGCTGAAACCCACCTCTGACCAGGTGCCCAAGAGACCACAAGAGACAAAACACATGGCTGAGATCACTGTTCCTTGAACCACTTTTTCTAACGGTTTTTTTTCCTGGAGAAAAAATGTCACTTGTCAATACCTATTTTTCTCACTCCTGTGGAATCCTGGGTTATAAAAAAAAAATAGATTTCATACAACCACAGTGAAACTATTTGTTGCTGTACCAGAGAAAGTATTCAGTCTTGTTCCGTCGATACGAGTGACATAGGTTTTACAACGTTGTTATTATTTTTTTCTCATCCGCAATCACCCAGGGATGCTGAGAATTGACTATAAGAGCTTGTCTTGGCCGGGTACATGTTTTACCGTTGTTCCAAAACCTTCAGTTCCGTATGCAAGATTTTTTTGGTGGGGGGGAAATGAGCATTAATAAATGTTTCCTCTGGCTTGCATGCTACCTGGATTTAAAGCTCAAAAGATTAGACTGTAAAGACATAAACTGCTTTAGAAAAAGTTTCCTCTTGTGCCAATGATTGCTCATAAAGGTCTCATTCTTATTTTTTTTTTGTCTCCCCACAAAAAGCTTTCAAAACAGCCCTGTAGCTGCTTCTACCCATTTTCCCTTGGCTCAACACAGCTTGGAAGCGAGCAATTGCCATGACAATCATACCAGTTGCGAGAAAAGAGAAACTGGTAGTGGGGTAACTAAAACATCAAATATGCTTCGACGAGCAGAATTGCCCTGCTCATTGTTCTGAGCTTTTTTAGATACTGATTCCAGCACTCCAGGTAGGCAGGAGATGAGAAAGGGGGAAAAAATCAAAACAAAACACCACTACAGGGAAACAGCATGGGGGCCCCTGAAATTGTTTCTGCCCACATCTATTTCTCAATTTGCCGTAAATCAGGCTGCAGCGGGCGTAATATGCCCCCAATAAAGGACAGAGAAGGTTCTGCATCGAAGTTTGGAAACATTTTTTTTTTCTTTTGCAATTGTCCAACTGACCTTGGGGGAAAATAAAACCCACAATTTGGAAAATATTTCTTCAGGATTCGCAGGAGTTCCAAGCCCACGGGAGAAGGAACTCTGAACGTTGAAGGTTTAGCCACCACAATGTCAAAAAGATGTGGAGACTCTAGAAAGAGTGCAGAGAAGAGCAACAAAGATGATTAGGGGACTGGAGGCTAAAACATACAATGAACGGTTGCAGGAATTGGGCCTGTCTAGTTTGATGAAAAGAAGGACTAGGAGCAGGAGTGAAATCCAGCAGGTTCTGACAGGTTCTGGAGAACCGGTAGTAGAAATTTTGAGTAGTTTGGAGAACTGGCTAATGCCAACTCTGGCTGCCCCAGAGTGGGTTGGGAATGGAGATTTTGCAATATCCTTCCCCCAGGAGTGAGGAGGGAATGGGGATTTTGCAATATCCTTCCCCCAGTAGTGGGGTGGGAATGGAGATTTTGCAGTATCCTTCCCCTGCCACGCCCACCAAGCCACACCATGCCCACCAAGCCACACCCATAGAACCGGTAGTAAAAAAAATGGATTTCACCACTGACTAGGGGTGACATGATAGCAGTGTTGCAATATCTCAGGGGCTGCCCCAAAGAAGAGGCGGTCAATCTATTTTTCAAAGCACTTGAGGGTAGGACAAGAAGCAATGGATGGAAACTCATCAAGGAGAGAAGCAACCTAGAATTAAGGAGGAATTTCGTGACAGTGAGAACAATTAACCAGTGGGACGACTTGCCTCCAGAAGTTGTGAATGCTCCAACACTGGAAGTTTTTAAGAAGAGGTTGGATAACCATTTGTCTGAAGTGGTGTAGAGTATCCTGCCTAAGCAGGGGGTTGGACTAGAAGACCTCCAAGGTCCCTGCCAACTCTGTTGTTCTATCATTCTATTCTATTCCGTTAAGGGGGAGAAGGTTCTGCAGTGAAGCTGGGTTTTGAAAATATAACCTTGGAGAGACAACTTGAAAAAAACCAACACAGCAGAGCCTTCATTCTCAACACCGTCAAGACAAGGTTGGGAAATAGTTTAAGTCGGGGGAGGAGAAGGGAAGGGCAAGATGCTGATGATACGGATAACTCTACTATCTTGAGGGCATCACTAGGACACATCAAGATTGCATATTTCTGAAGGCATGTAGTCTGGATCCTCCAGAAGACTTAAGAGACAACACAGCTTAGAGAGTTGGTGTGAGAGAAAGAGGGTGAAGACAGCTCCTCCGTAATTGTTCACCACAGTATATGCTTTACTGGGATGTTAACATGCTTGAGTTTGGCAAGATTCCATCTATAGGTGAGAATAGAATGGGAATGGAAGAATAGAGTAGAGTAGAGTAGAGTAGAGTAGAGTAGAGTAGAATAGAATAGAATAGAATAGAATAGAATAGAATAGAATAGAATAGTTGGAAGGGACCTCGGAGGTCTTCCAGTCCAACCCCCTGCTCAGCCAGGAGACTCTATACCATTTCAGACAAATGGTTGTCCCATCTCTTCTTAAAAACCTCCAGTGATGGAGCACCCACGACTTCTGAAAGCAAGCGGTTCCATTGGTTAATTGTCCTCCCTGTCAGGAAATTTCTCCTGAGTTCTAGGTTTCTTATCTCCTTGATAGTTTCCACCCGTTGCTCCTTGTCCTGCCCTCAGGTGCTTTGGAGAATAGCTTCTCCCTCTTCTTTGTGACAGCTCCTCAGATATTGGAAGACTGCTATCATGTCTCCCCTAGTCCTTCTTTTCATTAAACTAGACCTACCCAATTCCTGCAACTGTTCTTCATATGTTTTAGCCTCCTGTCCCCTAATCCTCTTGGTTGCTCTTCTCTGCACTCTTTCTAGAGTCTCCACATCTTGTTTACATCATGGCAACCAAAACTGGAATAATAAAGAAGTCTGCTTTAAAGAATTGCAATGTGTTTTTCTAGGGGTTTTTTTTTTTTTTTTGCAGCTGGACAGTTTCTGGTGCCATTGTATAATTTAGGCTTGCAGAGAAGGATAAAAACTGGTGCAGTCATGCGAACCTTAAGTGTGTCTAAGTTGGGTTCTTCCTGGTCTAATCTATTGACTGCGGTGGATCTGAAATCCCAAACGGAAGTGGATTAGGCTACAGTATGAATGATGTCTCCTTACGACTGATGTTCCTCGTGTTTCTCTTCTTTTATTCCTGCACTAACTGATAACCTGGCGTTGCCCAGGTATTTGTTTATCCCAATCATGCCTTTGAGGTGTTTATCTGCATTAGCAGGCATCTCCCCCAACAACTTGCCCTCTTTACTTGACGCTGAGGGCCTAGGGCCGTGATGGTGAACCTATGGCACGTGTGCCACAGATGGCATCCAGAGCCATATCTGTGGGCAGGCGAGCGTTGACCTTGCTCAATTCCAGCACGCATGCGTGCACCAGGCAACTTATGTTCGGGCCTTCTGAGCCCACGGGAAATCAGGAAATGGGCGGTTTCTGGCCTCCAGAGGGCCTCCGGGAGTGGGAGACACCTTTTTCACCCTCCTCAGGCTCCAAAAGAGCCTCTGGAACCTGGGGAGGGCGCAAAATGGGTCTACTGGGCCCACCGGTAACCTTTTTGCTGTTGTGTGCCAAAAGTGGGGGGAGAATGGGGAGCCGTGTGCGCATGCACAAGAGGGTGGGGCGCAGGGGGGAATTGAATTATGGGTGTGGACACACACGCGCATGACCCCCCCTGTGCTTCCCCTGCTTTTGGCAAAAAGGTTAGCCATCACTCGCTTAGGGTGTTTTTTTTTTTAAAGAACCAACCCCCCTTAGCAGAGGGAGCCCCCTTGTGGAGTACTGTCAAGCCGTTACCATGGCAACTCCACTGTGCTGTACAGTAGAAGCCATTTTAAGGCACAACATGCTGTATCTTAACAGAACTTGAATCCAAAATGCACACTATCACTGTCAAACGTACTGTGATTTGACACTATAGATACAATTCATTCCTTTTCATTTCAGCGGCCCAGGTGTTCCAGAGTTATGCTTGAACACACACACACACATACACAACCTGAGGGGTGTTAGGGATGTCTTACCCCCACAGTATTTTTTTCCAGACAGTAAGTCATCTGTGTACCAAGTTTGGTTGAAATTGCGCGAGGCGTTCCAGAGTTATGCTGGAACATACACATACACAGCCATAGATAGATAGATAGATAGATAGATAGATAGATAGATAGATAGATAGATAGATAGATAGATTACAGCACAGCAAGGTTGTGTGTTATACCTTCCTCCCAGCTTTTAACTCGAATATCGTGACCAGGAGGAATATCTGCTTCCTTTTGGTCCTAGCTTGAAGGGAGATGAAATCTGCCTGTAGCAAAACTCCAGTTCTGTCACCTTGGCACCTCTGCGCCCTGAGCGATTTTCCTTTACGAGAAGACACATTTAAATAGATGTGCATATAAATTGGGCCTCTGCTGTGTTTCAGTCAATCTGTTCCAACGTGGCCAGTTTTCCTGTCTTTCTCTCTGATTTGCAGGACTTTGTCTATTGTGTGTTCTCCATTTGTTTCTTTCTGGTCAAAAGAGTCGACTGGGAGCCAGTTTGGTCTAGTGGTTAAGGCACCAGGCTAGAAACGGAAAGCCAGCTGGGTACTTTGGACCAATCACCAGGAGACTGTGAGTTCTAGTCCTTCCTTAGTTATGAAGGCCAGCTGGGTGACTTTGGACCAATCACTAGGAGACTGTGAGTTCTAGTCCTTCCTTAGTTATGAAAGCCAGCTGGGTGACTTTGGACCAATCACTAGGAGACTGTGAGTTCAAGTCCCACCTTAGATATGAAAGCCGGCTGGGTGACTTTGGACCAATCTCCAGGAGACTGTGAGTTCTAGTCCTTCCTTAGTTATGAAAGCCAACTGGGTGACTTTGGACCAATCACTAGGAGACTGGGAGTTCTAGTCCTGCCTTAGTTATGAAAGCCAGCTGGGTGACTTTGGACCAATCACTAGGAGACTGTGAGTTCTAGTTCCGCCTTAATCATGGAAACCAACTGGGTGACTTTGGACCAATCACTAGGAGACAGTGAGTTCTAGTCCCACTTTAGTCATGAAAGCCAGCTGGGTGACTTTGGGCCAGTCTCTCTTTCTTAACCCACTTCACAGGGTTGTTGTTGTAACATATTGACTTAAAATAATAAACGCAGGGTATAAATAACTACATCGGGGGTGATTTCCCCTCCTGTTTTAATATGCCCAGTGATTCCATGCAGAACTGACGTGGTGGATTGCCCAATAAAGGTAGTCCTTGACTTAACGACCATAACTGATCCCCAAATTTCTTTCTGTTGCTAAGTGAGACAATTGATCAGTGAGTTTTGCCCCATTTTACCATCTTTTTCAGCACAGTTGTTAGAAGT
Source organism: Pantherophis guttatus (assembly GCF_029531705.1). The sequence continues at coordinate 2,900,404 of NW_026844101.1, forward strand.
GAATCGTTTTTTTTAAAAATGCAAAAAAAGCAACGGAAAGAAACAAAAGTAAAACAGTAAAGTGCACCCATCCAACAGATTAATTGGCGGTTATGCTGTAACACTAAAACAAAATTAAATTGATATCAATCACTTCCATTTAGCACATGTTGATTTGAGCACCGTAAATCAAGTTGCACATAAAAGTGTCTTCAGTTGTAAAATATTATGAAATCTATGCCAAAGGGAGAGAGATTTCCTTTCTCTTTTCTTTTCTTTTGCTTCCTTTCTTTGTCCCTCCCTCCCCTTTTCTTTCTTTCTTTCTTTCTTTCTTTCTTTCTTTCTCCCTCCCTCCCTCCCTCCCTCCCTCCCTCCTTCCTTCCTTCCTTCCTTCCTTCTTCCTCCCTCCCTCCCTCCCTTTCCTTCCTTCCCCTTCTTTTTCCTTCCTTCCTTCCTTCCTTCCTTCCTTCCTTCCTTCCTTCCTTCCACTTGGGGGGGGGACATTTTTTTTTCCAAAAATGGAATATTTCTTGAACCCAGTGTAGGTAAATCCTTGACCTACAACTATAATTAGGATCAGAATTTTGGTGACTAAGCAGGACGGTTGTTAAGCAAGTCTTCCCGCTATTATGACTTTTTCTATCACGGTTATTAAGCGAATTGCTGCTGGTTGTAAGTGGGGGACTACCTGTATGCAAATTTTATGTTTGTTTTAAACTTCTCAAAGTTAAGACAGAGCAGTGGGAGGTGGAAAAAGTAGCCGCGTTTTTAAAAAGATATTCAAAGAAGAATGTGGAAAAGCACCACAAAGGGTATGGATTCATTTTTTTTTTAAAGAAAGAGGGGAAAAAATGGATTATTTGATATTGATTTGTTTTACATTGTAATAATAAGCTGTTTTTTTTTCTCTCACTGCCTAAACCGTTAACCGTTTTCAGTTCAGCTTTGAAACATCTGAAATATTTTTAGATCTGAATTGTCTTTTTTTTTTTTTTCCCCTTTTTGGCAAACAAAAAGCACTCTGCCCCTGAAATGGCTCTGTAGAATTGGAATCTATCCAGTCCGAGGTTTCAAAAAACGACAAAATGTTTTCAAAATAAACCGAAGTTTGACGCTTCGCCCTGCCAAAATAGTTATTTTCTTTCTCTCCCAGTGCAGTGGGGGAAAAAAAAACACATTTCATATAGGATGTGTTTACTTTCATGTTTATTAAAAGGCCATTCCATCCTGCGAGTAGAAATCCGATGCAAAATGTTATCTATACTAAAGGCACAGTAGCAAATACGAGACACTAGTAGGAAAAAAAACAACAACAAATGACTTAAGATTTACTGAGGAAGCTGTTTTGAGGAATTGAAAATAAAAATAAAAACAGAGCAGTCCTCACAGAATATTATGAACACGTTTCTCCACCCCGACATCTGTACACCTTTACGAATATTGCATTTACATACTTAAAAGGCCCACCTACAGGTAGTCCTTGACTTATAACTACTCATTTAGTGACCGTTTGAAGTTACAACGGCCCAGAAAGAAGTGACCTATGACCAGTTTTCACACTCGCAGCCTGTTCTGCCCCAGCTACGGATCCCACAGCACACACAAAGTTGGTACAAAACTTAATTTACTAAAATAACTCAGTCTTTTTCAAAACAAAGGCTGTTAATAAACTTTCTTAACAGCCTACAAGAAACCAAAAATAAAGTAATCACAATCTTACGAAGGTTGGCAGAAAGCCCAGAAGCAATTTGCAGAGAATCCAGACGCGAAGGAGAGTGAACTAAAGTTGTTCCCTACAAATTGCTTCAGTCGGCATTCCTCCTTAAATAGGCTAAGGGAGTGACCAATTAGCCCCAAGTCTAACTCTCGAGGAGACCTCCTCCTGAGGAGCCACTCCTGCCTTTTGGCAGCTCTGCGTGCCCATGCATCGAGAAGAGGCTCCTCCTCTTCTTCCTCTTCACTTAAGGGAGCTTCTGGAGGTTCTGAAGGCCCTGGCTGAATCCCCGCCTCTGGCACCACATCTTCTCCAGCCTCCTCATTGTCCGACTCGAGTGCCAGCTGCACAGGCTGCTGGCTCAGCACCACACCAGCCTCCTCGCTGTCAGAATCAGCTATAATCTGCACAGGCTGCTGATGGGCCACAACACAGCCGTTCTAGCATCTTTGTGACCACGTGATCCAAATTCGGATGCTGGTTCATACTTACGACCATTGCTGTATCCCAGGGTCATATGATCCCCTTTTGCATCCTTCTGACATGACTCATCTTTATGACGGTTGCAGAGGCCCGGGGTGTGTATATGTGCCTTGCGATCTCCTTTTTGCGACGGACAATGTCAATGGGGAAGCCAGATTCACTTAACAATCTTGGTGGCGCAGCAGACTAAAGCACTGTTAAGTAGCACCAGCTGCCTGCAGTTACTGCAAGTTCAAATCTCACCAGGCTCAAGGTTGACTCAGCCTTCCATCCTTTCGAGGTAGGTAAAATGAGGACCTGGATTGTGGGGGGCAATAAGCTGACTTTGTATAAAAAAGAACACCGCTTGGGGGGGGGGAACGAAAGCCCTACTAAGCAGGTATATACAAAAGTATGAAGGCTATTGCTTAAAAGCATTGTAAGCCCCTCTGAGTCTCCGGAGAAGGGCGGCATATAAATCAAACCAATCAATCAATCAATCAATCAACCAATAAATAAGTAAATAAATAAATAACTGTTTCCCTAACTTCACAACTGGCAGTGATTCCCTGGACTAACAATGGCAAGAAAGATTGTAAAACGGGGGGGGGGGGGATAATTTTCACTTAACAACGGTCTCGCTTAGCAAAGGGACGTTTGGGCTCAATTGTGGTTGTAAGTCGAGGATGACCTGTTTTTGGTAACCCAGGGGGCAAAGCTTGTATTTGCATGGCAATTGTGACATTCCTTCCCCTCCTCACCATATCCCTGTTGTCCTCTCCTTGCCGTAACATTTACGTAAAGTGAGACACTGGCGCCTTCAAAATTGTGATCAGGAATGTAGAGAATTAGCTGATAGAAAAGATTCCCTCAATGCAACTGTCACAGGGATGTTGGGAGTCCTGGCGGACAGCCATTTAAATATTGAGCCAGCTGTGTGCAGCAGCTGCCAAAAAAGCCAACACAGTTCTAGGCTGCATCAACAGAGGGATAGAATCAAGATCACGTGAAGTGTTAATACCACTTTATAAGGCCTTGGTGAGGCCACACTTAAGGGACACGGCAGCTCAGTGGCTAAGACACTGAGCTTGTTGATCGAAAGGTTGGCAGTTCAGCGGTTCGAATCCCTAGTGCTGCGTAACGGGGTGAGCTCCCGTGACTTGTCCCAGCTTCTGCCAACCTAGCAGTTCAAAAGCACGTAAAAAAATGCAAGTAGAAAAATAGGGACCTCCTTTGGTGGGAAGGTAACAGCGTTCCGTGCGCCTTTGGCATTGAGTTATGCTGGTCACATGACCACGGAGACGTCTTCAGACAGCGCTGGCTCTTCGGCTTTGAAACGGAGATGAGCACCGCCCCCTAGAGTCGGGAACGACTAGCACATATGTGCGAGGGGAACCTTTACCTTTACCTTTTTAAGGCCACACAATATTTTTAAGGATGCACAATATTGCATCCAGTTTTGGTTGCCACGATGTAAAAAAAGATGTGGAGACTCTAGAAAGAGTGCAGAGAAGAGCAACCAAGATAATTAGGGGACTGGAGGCTAAAACATACAATGAACGGTCTAGTTTAATGACAAGAAGGACTAGGGATGACATGGTAGCACCAATATCTCAGGGGCTACCACAAAGAAAAGGGGATCCATTTATTTTCCAAAGCACCTGAGGGCAGGACAAGAAGCAACGGGTGGAAACCAATCAAGGAGAGAAGCAACTTAGAACTAAGGAGACATTTCCTGACAGTGAGAACAATTAACCAGTGGAACAACTTGCCTCCAGAAGTTGTGAATGCTCCAACATGGAAGTTTTTAAGAAGAGGTTGGATAACCATTTGTCTGAAGTGGTGTGGGGTCTCCTGCCTACGCAGGGGGTTGGACTAGAAGACCTCCAAGGTCCCTTCCAACTCGGATATTCTATTCTAATGCGAAAAGGGAGAGAGCAAAAGGGTAAAAGCCCTTAAATATGGAACCACCCTAGAGCTTAATTTAAAATCTGAGAAGCAAAGACCCTCGTTTAAAATCTCCGGCGAACCAACTTGTTATCCCTGGTGGAATCGTATCCAATTCTAAATGCCTGCAGAGACATCTCAATTTCCTTTCCTCGTCCCAGTTCCTTCACTCGGGCCACGGGGCTTTTTTTAAAAAATTGCATTCTTTTCATATTTAAGAATTGGGGGATCACCCTCTAAGGAAAACTGTTTCTGAGCCGTCGACAAAAACACAAAGAAGAAAACTGTAAAAAAAACAACCGGAGATACAGTAAGTCAGCAAGTCAGCCAGAAACGTCTGCAAGAAAAGAAGATCAGAGAGCACCAAGGACCCTACAGTCGTCGTCCTCCTCCTCCTCCTCCTCCTCCTCCTCCTCCTCCTCCTCCTCCTCCGAGGGATTGGGGGGCAAAAGGTCAGTCTTGTCTGCACGAGTCATGATCCGGTTGCTGTACTCGAATAAAGAGAAGATTTCCTTAAAGATTGGCAGTTTGGAAATTCATTTATTTTGAGATAGCATCGAAGTCTGACACCGGTCTTATTTTGGGGGAAACACAGTATTACACCGCTAAAACTTGCCGAAAGCAACATGGAGAGAAAGATCTTCCTCCCTTAAGTTCCAGGAACGGCTCTCTATAGCCAAACGCCGGAGGTCCACGCAGGATCTTCTGGGAGATGGTCCAGGAGACCGAGGGCCCTGGGCATCAGCAATCTCTGAAGGCCAGGTATGGATTTTCCCATTGGAATAAAATTATTGCGGTAATAAAAATTAACTCCTGGGGGAGAAGGGAGGAAGAGAATTCAAGGTCTTTGGAGCTTTAAGTACTTTACAACAGGGAGTTTGTTCAATGTGTTTGGGTCAGGTATGTTTGTGGTATTGGTGAGTGGTGCGGTGGCATAGAAGTGGAGCTCTCGCCTTAGAATCAGGAGGCTGTGAGTTTGATCCTAGGTAGAGGCAGATATTTCTCTCTCTGGGCACAATGAGAATGTATCTGCTGAACAAAACTCTGCACTGGTGACAGGAAGGGCATCCGGCCAGTAAACACTCGGCTCCATTCAGTTGCCCAGACTCCACCCCGATGCAAGGGATTATGGGGTCATTAAAGGATGATGATGACGATGATGTGTTATGTGGTATTGGTAGCATATCTATGAAATTAATTAATTACCAATAGCAGGGAATCTTTGTAGCTCAGGGTTGAACTGTGGGGTCCTTGGTGCTCTCTGAGCTTGTGTGGTTTTCTTGCAGACATTTCATGACCCAACTAGGGAACATCATCAGTGCTAGAAGGGGGTGAGATTTGTGGAGTCGTTTCATGACCTTTGGGAGTTCCAGACCCCCAAAAGAAAAACACTTCCCATGGGCAAATCCATGGGCCTGTTCCCAAAACATAGCAAACCTTTAGCCTTAAAGGTAAAGGTAAAATTCCCCTCGCACCTATGTGCTAGTCGTTCCTGACTCTAGGGGGCGGTGCCGCGTTTTTAAAAAGATATTCAAAGAAGAATGTGGAAAAGCACCACAAAGGGTATGGATTCATTTTTTTTTTAAAGAAAGAGGGGAAAAAATGGATTATTTGATATTGATTTGTTTTACATTGTAATAATAAGCTGTTTTTTTTTCTCTCACTGCCTAAACCGTTAACCGTTTTCAGTTCAGCTTTGAAACATCTGAAATATTTTTAGATCTGAATTGTCTTTTTTTTTTTTTTCCTTTTTGGCAAACAAAAAGCACTCTGCCCCTGAAATGGCTCTGTAGAATTGGAATCTATCCAGTCCGAGGTTTCAAAAAACGACAAAATGTTTTCAAAATAAACCGAAGTTTGACGCTTCGCCCTGCCAAAATAGTTATTTTCTTTCTCTCCCAGTGCAGGGGGGGAAAAAAAACACATTTCACATAGGATGTGTTTACTTTCATGTTTATTAAAAGGCCATTCCATCCTGCGAGTACAATCCGATGCAAAATGTTATCTATACTAAAGGCACAGTAGCAAATACGAGACACTAGTAGGAAAAACAACAACAACAAATGACTTAAGATTTACTGAGGAAGCTGTTTTGAGGAATCGAAAATAAAAACAAAAACAGAGCAGTCCTCACAGAATATTATGAACACATTTCTCCACCCCGACATCTGTACACCTTTACGAATATTGCATTTACATACTTAAAATGCCCACCTACAGGTAGTCCTTGACTTATAACTGCTCATTTAGTGACCGTTTGAAGTTACAACGGCCCAGAAAGAAGTGACCTATGACCAGTTTTCACACTCGCAGCCTGTTCTGCCCCAGCTACGGATCCCACAGCACACACAAAGTTGGTACAAAACTTAATTTACTAAAATAACTCAGTCTTTTTCAAAACAAAGGCTGTTAATAAACTTTCTTAACAGCCTACAAGAAACCAAAAATAAAGTAATCACAATCTTACGAAGGTTGGCAGAAAGCCCAGAAGCAATTTGCAGAGAATCCAGACGCGAAGGAGAGTGAACTAAAGTTGTTCCCTACAAATTGCTTCAGTCGGCATTCCTCCTTAAATAGGCTAAGGGAGTGACCAATTAGCCCCAAGTCTAACTCTCGAGGAGACCTCCTCCTGAGGAGCCACTCCTGCCTTTTGGCAGCTCTGCGTGCCCATGCATCGAGAAGAGGCTCCTCCTCTTCTTCCTCTTCACTTAAGGGAGCTTCTGGAGGTTCTGAAGGCCCTGGCTGAATCCCCGCCTCTGGCACCACATCTTCTCCAGCCTCCTCATTGTCCGACTCGAGTGCCAGCTGCACAGGCTGCTGGCTCAGCACCACACCAGCCTCCTCGCTGTCAGAATCAGCTACAATCCTCACAGGCTGCTGATGGGCCACAACACAGCCGTTCTAGCATCTTTGTGACCACGTGATCCAAATTCGGATGCTGGTTCATACTTACGACCATTGCTGTATCCCAGGGTCATATGATCCCCTTTTGCATCCTTCTGACATGACTCATCTTTATGACGGTTGCAGAGGCCCGGGGTGTGTATATGTGCCATGCGATCTCCTTTTTGCGACGGACAATGTCAATGGGGAAGCCAGATTCACTTAACAATCTTGGTGGCGCAGCAGACTAAAGCACTGTTAAGTAGCACCAGCTGCCTGCAGTTACTGCAAGTTCAAATCTCACCAGGCTCAAGGTTGACTCAGCCTTCCATCCTTTCGAGGTAGGTAAAATGAGGACCTGGATTGTGGGGGGCAATAAGCTGACTTTGTATAAAAAAGAACACCGCTTGGGGGGGGGGGAACGAAAGCCCTACTAAGCAGGTATATACAAAAGTATGAAGGCTATTGCTTAAAAGCATTGTAAGCCCCTCTGAGTCTCCGGAGAAGGGCGGCATATAAATCAAACCAATCAATCAATCAATCAATCAACCAATAAATAAGTAAATAAATAAATAACTGTTTCCCTAACTTCACAACTGGCAGTGATTCCCTGGACTAACAATGGCAAGAAAGATTGTAAAACGGGGGGGGGGGGGCATAATTTTCACTTAACAACGGTCTCGCTTAGCAAAGGGACGTTTGGGCTCAATTGTGGTTGTAAGTCGAGGATGACCTGTTTTTGGTAACCCAGGGGGCAAAGCTTGTATTTGCATGGCAATTGTGACATTCCTTCCCCTCCTCACCATATCCCTGTTGTCCTCTCCTTGCCGTAACATTTACGTAAAGTGAGACACTGGCGCCTTCAAAATTGTGATCAGGAATGTAGAGAATTAGCTGATAGAAAAGATTCCCTCAATGCAACTGTCACAGGGATGTTGGGAGTCCTGGCGGACAGCCATTTAAATATTGAGCCAGCTGTGTGCAGCAGCTGCCAAAAAAGCCAACACAGTTCTAGGCTGCATCAACAGAGGGATAGAATCAAGATCACGTGAAGTGTTAATACCACTTTATAAGGCCTTGGTGAGGCCACACTTAAGGGACACGGCAGCTCAGTGGCTAAGACACTGAGCTTGTTGATCGAAAGGTTGGCAGTTCAGCGGTTCGAATCCCTAGTGCTGCGTAACGGGGTGAGCTCCCGTGACTTGTCCCAGCTTCTGCCAACCTAGCAGTTCAAAAGCACGTAAAAAAATGCAAGTAGAAAAATAGGGACCACCTTTGGTGGGAAGGGAACAGTGTTCCGTGCGCCTTTGGCATTGAGTTATGCTGGCCACATGACCACGGAGACGTCTTCAGACAGCGCTGGCTCTTCGGCTTTGAAACGGAGATGAGCACCGCCCCCTAGAGTCGGGAACGACTAGCACATATGTGCGAGGGGAACCTTTACCTTTACCTTTTTAAGGCCACACAATATTTTTAAGGATGCACAATATTGCATCCAGTTTTGGTTGCCACGATGTAAAAAAAGATGTGGAGACTCTAGAAAGAGTGCAGAGAAGAGCAACCAAGATAATTAGGGGACTGGAGGCTAAAACATACAATGAACGGTCTAGTTTAATGACAAGAAGGACTAGGGATGACATGGTAGCACCAATATCTCAGGGGCTACCACAAAGAAAAGGGGATCCATTTATTTTCCAAAGCACCTGAGGGCAGGACAAGAAGCAACGGGTGGAAACCAATCAAGGAGAGAAGCAACTTAGAACTAAGGAGACATTTCCTGACAGTGAGAACAATTAACCAGTGGAACAACTTGCCTCCAGAAGTTGTGAATGCTCCAACATGGAAGTTTTTAAGAAGAGGTTGGATAACCATTTGTCTGAAGTGGTGTGGGGTCTCCTGCCTACGCAGGGGGTTGGACTAGAAGACCTCCAAGGTCCCTTCCAACTCGGATATTCTATTCTAATGCGAAAAGGGAGAGAGCAAAAGGGTAAAAGCCCTTAAATATGGAACCACCCTAGAGCTTAATTTAAAATCTGAGAAGCAAAGACCCTCGTTTAAAATCTCCGGCGAACCAACTTGTTATCCCTGGTGGAATCGTAGCCAATTCTAAATGCCTGCAGAGACATCTCAATTTCCTTTCCTCGTCCCAGTTCCTTCACTCGGGCCACGGGGCTTTTTTTTAAAAATTGCATTCTTTTCATATTTAAGAATTGGGGGATCACCCTCTAAGGAAAACTGTTTCTGAGCTGTCGACAAAAACACAAAGAAGAAAACTCTAAAAAAAAACAATTGGAGATACAGTAAGCCAGCAAGTCAGCCAGAAACGTCTGCAAGAAAAGAAGATCAGAGAGCACCAAGGACCCTACAGTCGTCGTCGTCCTCCTCCTCCTCCTCCTCCTCCTCCTCCTCCTCCTCCTCCTCCTCCCTTCCAGCCCTGATGATGTTGCCTAGTTAGGTAATGAAACATCTCTGCAAGCAAAGAAGCAAGCTCAGAGAGCACCAGGGACCCCTCAAGCCCATCTCCGTAGGGGCCGAAACAGCAGGCAGAATTTTGATGGCTCAGTCGAGTAAATATTAATTGCCGTTCTGGGCTGGTTCTTGCACTGCAAATAATTCACAGGCAGGAAGGCTTCCTTTGCTTAGCTGTAGCCTCTGTTTACTGAAGCAAGGAGAAACAGTGGGACAGTTAGTGATTGGCACGCCGTTGTGATGCATCGAGGGAGAATTTTTTTTCTAATTACGCCGTAGGTACCTGAGGTTTTTCTCTCTCCTCCCTCCATCCACTTCTCCTCTTTAAACACCTGTGTTTCTTTTGCTTCATTACCTTCCAAGGTACAGCTAGAGAGCCGCAAGTGCCAATTCATTTTCCCAGACTGGCTAATTTCCAAAGCCCATTCATTTCACTGGGCTGCAGCCGAGACCTGCGTCATCGGCCAAGCTCTCTTGAGTGCAAAATAGGAAAGCCGACGGTTCTCGCCTCGTGTCTCTTTTGGGGGCCGCAAATGCCGGCCTTGCGATGCCTGAAACAGCATGAGGATATTCTGGGCCTGGAGAAGGTCCAGAGAGATCTGTTCTTATTAAACAGCCTTGGCTGGGTTGTTGAGAAGCGGTGTTTGTGAAGCTTGGCAAATTGAAGATGTGTGGATTTCGACTCCCAGAATCCCCTAGCCAGGTGAGTGAGGTTTCCTAACGGGTGGGAATTCCCCCCCCACTCCGCATTGGTTGGGGAATTCTGGGTGTTGAAGTCCACACCTCTTAAACTTGTGAAGGTTGAGAACATGGAAGGGAGGGAGGGAGGGAGAGACGGTGGGGAGAGGGAGGAAGGAAGAGGGGGAGAGAGAGAGAGAAAGAAAAAGAAAAGAGAGAGAAAAAAAAGAAAAGAGGGAAGAAAGGAAGAAAGGAAGAGGAAGGGAGAAAGAAAAAGATAAAGAAAGAAAAGGGAAGAAGGAAGGAAGAGAAAGGGAGAGAGAAAGAAAGAAAAGGGAGAAAGAAAAAGAGAGAGAAAGAGAAAGAAAGAAAGGAAGGAAGGAGGAAGGAAGGACAGAAAGGGAGAAAGAAAAGAAAAAAAGAAAAGAGAGGAAGGAAGGAAGAGAAAGGGAGAGAGGGAAAGAAAGAAAGAAAAAGAAGGAAAGAGAAAAGAGAAGGAGGAAGGAAGGAGAAAGAGGGAGAAAGAAAGAAAGAAAGGGGCAGGAGGAAGGAAGGAAGGAGAGAAAGAAAGAAAGAGGAAGGAGGAAGGGAGGACAGAAAGGGAGAAAGAAAGAAAGAAAAGAGAGAGGAAGGAAGGAATGGGAGGCGAGATGGAGGGAGAGAGGGATAAGAGAGAGAAAGGGGAGGGAGATAGGGGAGGAAGGAAGGAAGGAAGGAACCAAGGAAAGGAAACACCAAAGGAGACATGTTTTCAGTCTGTCAACACCCGCAGCCATGCCAAGGAAGCACTGGCAAAACAAGAAGGTGCCAAAGCACATTTGCGAGCTAAAAACAGAAACGGCGACAAACTCCGAATCACTGCGCCATGATTTTTCTCAACAAATATACAGTGGGCGGCAGGTGGCCGTTACGGGAACATGGGCTGAATCGGAAGAAAATAGTAGGGTGCAAATCAGTGGGAAAATTTAGGATTCTCCGGAGAAAGACCTAGTGCAGTCACGGCGAACCTTTTCAGCACCAAGTGCCCAACCGGGAACATACACGCATGTGTGATGGCGCGTGTGCCCACAGAGAGGGCTCTGCGTGCCACAGGTTCGCCATCACGGACCTAGTGGTCTTTGGGAGCCTATCCATCCGGGATTCTCAAAAACGCCAGGGTCACCGATAGAATTTAAAATGCCCGCAATCTCTGGCAAAAGTGGATCTCTTGTAATTTCTTGTAAGTGGATCCATCTCTTGTAAGTGGATCGTAAGCTTCCTAACAGACAGGAAGCAGCAAATGAAGCTAAGCAGAATCACATCAGATACCTGTACAATTAGCACAGGGGTCCCCCAAGGCTGTATGCTCTCCCCACTTCTCTCCGTATGCCAATGACTGCATCTCTAACGCTCCATCTGTTAAACTACTGAAGTTCGCAAATGACACAACAATGATCCATCTCATTTGAGACAATGATGAATCCGCATGCAGACGGGAGGTTGAACAACTAGCCTCGTGGTGCGACCGGAACAATCTCGAATTGAACACACTCAAAACCATAGAAATGGTGGTGGGCTTTAGGAGAAACCTTCCCATGCTTCCACCTCTTACAATACTAGATAACACAGTATCAACAGCAGAGACTTTCACATTTCTAGGTTCTACTGTATCTTAAGATCTAAAACAGACACCTAACATCAAAAATGACACAAGGACAGTTTTTCCCCGAACGCCATCACTCTGCTCAACAAATAATTCCCTCAACACTGTCAAACTATTTACTATTACTAAGACTGCACTACTATTAATCTTCTCATCGTTCCTATCACCCATCTCCTCCCATTAATTCTATTCTATTCTACTCTACTCTACTCTACTCTACTCTACTCTACTCTACTCTACTCTACTCTACTATTCTTCTATTCTATTCTACTCTACGCTACTCTACTCTACTCTATTCTATTCTTCTATTCTACTCTATTCTACTCTACTCTGTTCTGTTCTATTCTAGTCTAGTCTACTCTATTATTCTATTCTATTCTATTCTACTCTACTCTACTCTACTCTATTCTTCTATTCTATTCTATTCTATTCTATTCTATTCTATTCTACTCTATTCTATTCTATTCTACTCTACTCTGTTCTATTCTATTCTACTCTACTCTACTCTACTCTATTATTCTATTCTATTCTACTCTACTCTACTCTATTCTACTCTACTCTACTCTACTCTATTCTATTCTTCTATTCTACTCTATTCTACTCTACTCTGTTCTGTTCTGTTCTGTTCTGTTCTATTCTATTATAAAATAAGTTTCCCTTTTCGAACTATAACCATGAAAAAGATGTTCCAAAATCTTTGCATGTGAATTAGAGCTGTGCGGTAGGGCACCACTCCTTTCCCAGAAACCTTCTTTTTAATCAATAAATCCCATTCCAGCTCGGCAGCGATGAAAAAAACCCAGACTCATTTCAGTTGCAAACGGGCATGGCCTCCCCCAAATATTTATTTTTCAAAACGGAATGAAAGGTAGGTGAGTTATTATTGAAACTGCCGAGTTGACATAATTTAAGATGCAGGAAATCACCGGAAGGACTCGGTGGCTGGAAGCGGTCAGAGGAGGGTTTTTGCAAAGTAATTGTTGGAAACAGATTTAATTATAAAAGAGTCTCTTCGAAATGCTTATTTTTCACCAGAAAGGAAGGTATGCGGAGACAACTCTCTTCCTCGTGCTCTTGAGTTGTCGTTTTTTTTTTAATTCAAAGAAATACACCGAACCAACTTCATCTGTTTAATTGGAAAGAGAGTGGGGAAAAAAAAAATCAAGAAATCTCATTTATACCTAAAATGCTTCAATGCTTCAGAACTAAAAAGGGCAGAAAAAGAAATTGGGGAGGGGGAGAAAGCAAGAATAGAACCATAGAATCATAAGGCAGGAAGGGACCTTGAAGGTCTTCTAGTCCAACCCCCTGCTCGAGCAAGAGACTGTACACTTTTCCGGACAACTTTTTTTTTTTAAAAAAAACCCTCTGTCAGGTTTCGAGGTCGTCTCAAATAAATTGCATTTCAAACAAAGTCTTTGAAGAAAAACTCCTATTTATTAAGCACGACATTCTAACTCCGACTCCATCGAAGCCAACACTGACTTCCAGACCCCAAACCCTCCCTTTCCGTTTCCCACTCCCCTGCACTCATTGGCCATCTTCCAAGTCACTCTACCCCAATCTACTGTTCCAGCTCAAAGAAATTTCCCCCCTCCCATCCCATCTTCTAGGGGATATTATCTCCAGGGAAAATAAGTAGGTGAAAAGTCAAACGTCCTTTTCCAGACGCCTCTGCTCCTCCTTCTTATGTCAGCACTAGAGTAAATGCAGCTTGAAGTGCTGAAACCCTCCAGTGATGGAGCATCCCACAACTTCTATCCTTTTGATTAATTGTTCTCACTGTCAGGCAGTTCCTCCTTAGTTGTAGGAAAACCTGAAGCGTCTAAGAAACCTACACCAGGAGAGAACAAAAGAAGAGAGTTGAAAGGGATCTTGGAGGTCTTCTAGTCCAACCCCCAGTTCAAGCCGCAAACCGATACCATTTCCGACAAATGGTTATCAATCTCTTCTTAAAAGCCTCCAGCGATGGAGCTCCCACAACTTCTGAAGGCAAGCTGTTCCACTGAATAATTGTTCTCACTCTCAAAGACATTTCTCCTTCGTTCTAGATTGGATTGATCGCTCTATCGTGATCTTTCTTGTCCTGCCTTCAGCTTCAGGTGCTTTGGAGAATAGGATGAGACCTCCCCCCTCTTCTTTGTAGCAGCCCCTCAAATATTGGATGATGGGTATCATGTCTCCTCTCCATCTCCTGTTCATTGAGCTAAACATACCTCATTGCCTTAGCCATTCATTGTAAGATTTAACCTTTGGACCTCTTATCACCTTTGTTGCTCTTCTCTGCATTCATTCTAGGACCTCAATCTCTCTCTGTCTCTCTCTCTCCATCCATCCTTCCATCCATCCAACAATCTACCTCATTATCCTACCTACTTACCTACCTACCTACCTATCCATCCATCCATCTCATTATCATATCTATCTCTCTGCCTGCCTGCCTACCTACCTACCCATCCATCCATCCATCCATCCATCCACCCACTCACCCATCCATCCATCCATCCATCCATCCATCCATCCATTCATCTCATTATCATATCTCTCTATCTATCTCTCTATCTCTCTATCTATCTATCTATCTGCCGGCCTGCCTGCCTGACGGTACCTACCTACCTACCTACCTACCCATCCATCCATGTCAGTATCATACCTACCTACCTACCGGTACCTACCTACCTACCTACTTACCTACCTATCCATCCATCCATTTCATTATCATACCTACCTACCTACCTACCTATCCATCGATCCATCTCATTATCCTATCTATCTATCTATCTATCTATCTATCTATCTATCTATCCATCCATCCATCCATCCATCCATCCATCCATCCATCCATCTCCATCTATCTATTTATCTACCTATCCATCCATCCATCAGCCGAAGATATTGTAGAAAAATGGTTTTAAAAGTAAAAAAAAAAAAAGTTGGCCATGCCCACTCAGTCATATTACCGCCATGCCCACAGAACTGGTAGTAGCAAAATTTACATTTCACCACTGACATAGAGACGCCAAAAATGATATAACATCAAGGAAAACCTTGGTACGAGAGATGGGAAAATAACAGCAAAGGAAAGGGAAAGGAAAGGAGGAACAGGGCAGCTTTGAAGGCGAAATCAAATTGAATCCATACTTTGAAGATGAATCAACTTTGAAGAGTGCAATGCGCTGAATTCCCACCGTTGCACCAATCTCTGTTTTTCTACATCTGATACTTTCTTCTTCATGGATTGTAAACAGACACCCAAAAAATAAATACATCTTTTTTTTTTTTTTCAAAAATAGTCTCCATTTGCTTCTGACAGCGAATGGTTTCATCACCTGGAGAGACCAGAGTCAAAATGAGCTTCCTTTTTGGTTAGTCTTGTGCTTTGTGTTTTCAAAGTGGAAAGGACAGGCAATCCTCAATTTACGACCACAATTGGCATCGCCTATTACTATTGAGACCATCTTTGCTTTCTTTTGCCTCCGTTGTTCTACTTCTATTTGAAGCTCTTTGTATTTTTATATCTTCTCAGGGGTGAAATACAGCAGGTTCTGACAGGTTCTGGAGAACTGGAAGTGGAAATTTTGAGTATCCTTCCCCTGAAGTGGGGAGGGAATGGAGATTTTGCAGTATCCTTCCCCTGGAGTGGGGTGGGAATTGAGATTTTGCAGTATCCTTCCCCTGGAGTGGGGTGGGAATGGGGATTTTGCAGTATCCTTCCCCTGGAGTGGGGAGGGAATGGGGATTTTGCAGTATCCTTTCCCTGGAGTGGGGTGGGAATGGGGATTTTGCAATATCCTTCCCCTGGAGTGGGGAGGGAATGGGGATTTTGCAATATCCTTCTCCCTGGAGTGGGGTAGGAATGGGGATTTTACAGTATCCTTCCCCTGGAGTGGGGAGGGAATGGGGATTTTGCAGTATCCTTTCCCTGGAGTGGGGAGGGAATGGGGATTTTGCAATATCCTTCTCCCTGGAGTGGGGTAGGAATGGGGATTTTACAGTATCCTTCCCCTAGAGTGTGGAGGGAATGGAGATTTTGCAGTATCCTTCCCCTGCCACGCCCACCAAGCCACACCCACCAAGCCAAGCCACGCCCTCAGAACCGGTAGTAAAAAAACTTGACTTCCATCACTGTATCTTCTCCATTTTTTCCCCCTCTTCTCTTCTGCAACGTCCATGGTACAGAAGTTTTCCCCCTCTTTCTTATTATGGCTGTTAAGTTTGGGGTGTTCCCACATTGAGCCCCAAATTTCTGTTTGTGGGATCGTTGTTAGCGTGAGTTTTGCCCCATTTTCTCGAATCGCTCTCTGTTAAGCGAACCTCAATTGTTTTAACGCGGTTGTTAAGTGAGGCTGCCTTCCCCACTGACGTTGCTTGTCAGAAGCGGATCACATGACCCCGAGACACTAGCGACCGTCATAAATATGAACCCGTTGCAAAAATCAGCCGGATTTTGATCACGTGATCACGGGGACGCTGCAATGGTTGTGTCAGGTTTCGTTGCTATCTTAAATAAACTTCATTCTCAAACGCCAGGTCTCTAATGAATCTTTTTTTTATTTAAGAATAGGAGAACGACATCCCTGAACTCTTTGTGCAGCCAAAACTGGCCCCTCCATCCAAACCCCTCCCTTTCCGTTCTTCAACCCCAATGTCTCATTGGCCATCGTGCAGATCCGTCTCTTCGTCCCAAGCACTTTCTTTTCACAGGAATTTCCCCCCTCCCTCTGTCACCCAGGTAACGCTATCTACTAAAGAGCAGGGAACTAGGTAAAAGTTCATCTCAGCATTAAAGCAAAGCTTCTCCCTTCTTTCATTCATGTCAGCGCTGGAGGAGAACATAATTTGGAACGCTGACAGGTTGTTAAGTGTGAAAAGCGGTCCTAAGTCACTTTTTCAGTGCCGTTGCAACTTGGAACGGTCACTAAACAAATGGTCGTAAGCGTCGGGCCTGGAAGTCATCTTTTTCGTTGGATCTTCAGGCCTGCCATATTTGCAAATGTTGCCAAAAAGGAAAAATGAAAGCTGATGTAGAGGACTACGTGAAAAGACGAGACCAGGGAAGCCCAGTAGATTTTGGGGACAGGGGTGGGCTCAAAAATGTTAGCTAGGGGTTCTCTGCCCAGTTGCTGAGTGGGCATGGCCATGGTGGGCGTTGCCTAGTTGGCCTCCTATACCACGGTGTGTGGGGGGGTGTTTTTGCCCTCCCCAGGCTCCGGAGGCTTTCCTCGAGCTTCCAGGAGGGCGAAAACGGCCTCCCCAGGCTCCGGAGTCCCTCCTGAGGCCAGAAACGGGCCCATTTCCGGCCTTCCTGAACTTCCGGTAGGTCCGTTTTTCACCCTCCCCGAGCCTCCGAGCACACTCTGCACTTACCTGCATCCAAAACAGGCTGCTTGGGGACTCTGGGGAGGGGTAGGGAGGTGTGGGCGGGGCCAGCCAGGAGTGGGATTTGGGGGTTCTCCAAACTGCACAGAATCTTAGCTAGAGGTTCTCCCGAACCCCTGCGAACCCTCAGCAACCCAGCCCTGATAACATTCCTTTCTCAGAGAGTCAAGGACATCTTGCCCTGCCCCTGGAAAGGTGAAACTGGGAGGCATCTCCAGTTGGGATGGTGCTTGGATTGGATCACATCATGGACTTGTGGGTGCTGGGCAGGGACTTGGACTTTCCTTTGGGCAGGGAAAACCTGGAAACTTTCAGATTCGGGTTTTTCCCAGATGTGGCAATATGACATCTCTAATAAAAGGGAACTTTGAAGAACCTCAAGCCTTGGAGTTTTCTTTTGTTGGGGGTCTTCCTTGGAACCCTAACATTAAGTTGACAATTTGTAAGAGGAATGCAGAGATGACGCAGCCCCTTCCTGGCCTCCGTTCTTCCTCTTTGCATCCTGGGAAGAGCAATTCCTATTCAGAGTTATTTTCCTTTCTAGAGACATTTGATTTGAGTCATTGGATTGGAGTTATTTTCGGAAGCCAATCTGCCACAGAGTTTTTTACCCGAGCCAAAAAGATAAAACCAACAGAAATGCATTTCAGAATGTGGCCAGAATAGCCCCCGAGTGAAGTGGACACCTTTACTTCTGGCCACGGGTTCTAGTACAGGTAGTCCTCGATTTACGGCTCAATTTTGAAGTGTCGGTGGTCACCTCTGAGTTCAAGTGATCACCTTTTGGGCCACTTGGCAACCAGCTCACCTGCCTAGCCATTTGCCGGATTCTGCGGTGACATGAATGCCCATTTTGGAGCCAGGGTGGCGCAGTGGTTAGAATGCGGTATTGCAGGCGAACTCTGCTCACATTGCCAGCAGTTCGATCCTGACCGGCTCGAGGTTAACTCAGCCTTCCCATCCTTCCGAGGTG
The DNA here is from genome assembly GCF_029531705.1 of Pantherophis guttatus. The sequence continues at coordinate 2,918,530 of NW_026844101.1, forward strand.
GGTAAAATGAGGACGCAGATTGTTGGGGGCAATACGCTGACTCGGTAAATGGCTTAGAGAAGGCAACCGAGGCAAGAAATGTCGTAAAACGGGGCGAAACTCACTTAACAAACGTCTCACTTAACAAGAGAAATTTTGGGCTCAATTGTGGTCATAAGTCAAGGACTACCTGTTTGCATACAGTAGTGGCCAAAAGTGTGGAAACCTTTTGGGGAAAGCGTATTTTCTAAAACTAGCTAATAACACCACTTTTTTTTTTTTGGAGTACCCTGTTTCCCCCAAAATAAGACATCCCCTGATAATAAACCTAATCGGGCTTTTGAGCACATGGCAATAAGGCCAAGTGCTTATTTCAGGGTTCAAAAAAATATAAGACAGGGTCTTATTTTCGGGGAAACACGGTAGTACCATACAATTATGTATCAATGGAAAGATAATTTAATCAAGAGTGTAATGCAATAACTTTTATGAAGGATTTGCTATTAGAATAGCAGTTATAGTATAAAGAAGAAAAGTAAAATGCGTAAAAAAACAAGATATACAAAAATGATTAAGGCTAGGCACTTATTTCAGGGTTCAAAAAAATATAAGACAGGGCCTTATTTTCGGGGAAACACGGTAGAAAAAACAAGATATACAAAAATGATCACCATGTCAGTTAATCCTTAGCTGGGTAATCTTTAGCATGAATGACGGCCTTACAACGTCTTCCCATGGAGTGAACCAAGTTTTTGAGTTCTGCAGCTGTTCTAATGTGAAACCAAGATTGAAGGATGGCTTCTATTAACTGGGTTTGATTGCTGGGTCGCTTCTGACTAACAAGTTTCTTTAGTCGGCTCCATCGATTTTCAATTGGGTGAAGGTCTGGACTATTATTCCCAGGCCATTCCAGCAGTGGAATAGGATTATCTTGAAACTCCAAAAACCCCAAAAAAGTGATGTTATTAGGTAGAATTATTAACAAACAAACTTCAACAAAAAGGTTTCCACAATTTTGGCCACCACTGTATTTGGTGAACTCAATCACAGAAACATATTTCTAACCAGCAGCTGGAAACAAAGGGGAGTCCATCGATTGCCCCCGGTTCTAACCAGCCTTGCCGGGGACCCTTCCCCATCCTTTCTGATCTCTGCAATCCCTCTTATGCGCCAGCCTGAAATGTCCCCTCCAAATATTGCCTCTCCCTCCCGTCTGAACCGCTACCAAATTAATGGCTAGCAATTATTTCAACCTGGAAGCGGCTCGAAGTCCCCTCGAAGCACAGCAAGCGGTTGAGGAAATGAATTCATAAATCAGAAATATGGCCCATCGCAGTGGAGAAGGAGCGGGGGGTGGGGAGCAAGGAACACAGGTTCATCCCTGGTGTGCTCACACATGCGTGCCCGCATCAACCGCCCTGCTTTGTGCTTGCCTAAGCAAAATGGGGTGCCGTCCCCTTCTTTCTCTGCCCTTTTAAGGACGTTTACACGGATCTCGAAAAACCCGAACCCTAAAAAGAGCACGAAACACCAAACCTGCAAAGCACAGACCAAAAAAAAAAGGGGGGGCAGCTGCTTTAATGAATAAACATCAGCCGCAGTGAGAGCATCCACTCACTCTTAATCCGTAATGATTTCTTACGGTCCTTAAAACAAAACCAGCATGCGCGTGAGCTGGTTATTTTCAAAGATCGTTTGGGGGAAAAAAAAACCAACAACCCCTGGCCTTCTTGATGTAATGGGACAGGTGGGCTTCGGGAAAAACGGGACCAGTTTCCTCCCCCCCCACACACATTTTATTAGGACGTGTGAATGAAATAATTTGCAGGCCCGTCTCAGCTTCGTTGGATAATCAGGTGTGCATTTGGGCCCTGTTTTTAATTCCGTTTGTCCTGGTACAAGGCTAACGTTCATTTTTAGGATTCCTTGAGAATGTCGCCCTCCCTTTATAGCAGTATTGGGGGGCTCAGTCGTTGGATTGCGTGGGCATAAAATCTCTCTTCTAATTTATATATATTCTAAAATATCTATCTCTATCGATCTATCTATTTTATCTAATCTAATCTAATCTAATTTATATAGATAAACTCACTTCACAACTGTCTCGTTTAGCAACAAGAGTTTTGGGCTCAATTGTGGTCGTAAATTGAGAACTACCTGTACATATCTATATATATCTATATCTTATCTAATAATCTACTGTAATCCAATCCAATCCAATCCAATCTAAATAGATAAACTCACTTCACAACTGTCTCGTTTAGCAACAAGAGTTTTGGATTCTATTGTGGTCGTAAATTGAGAACTACCTGTACATATCTATATATATCTATATCTTATCTAATCTAATGTAAACTAATCTTATCCAATCCAATCCAATCCAATCCAATCCAATCCAATCCAAATAGATAAACTCACTTCACAACTGTCTCGTTTAGCAACAAGAGTTTTGGGCTCAATTGTGGTCGTAAATTGAGAACTACCTGTACATATCTATCTATATCTATATCTTATCCAATCCAATCCAATCCAATCCAATCCCAGTAATGTTGAATGGTCACTAAATGAATTGTTGTAAGTCATATTTCTGTCCCAGACTCAAGATTTCTTTTCTCTGTGCCTTGTCTTGGTGGCAGCTCTTCCTCCAGACCTTCAAGGTTATTCCTTCTTCCCATTACATCTAGACGCAAACCTTGAGGTGCCAAACAGCCCTTTTGATGCCTCAGCAGAATCACTTAATGAGTAGCAAAGTGGCGACACTCCTCCTTAGTAGCGAAACCTCTGGAGCAGCCTTGGAAAAAAAGCCATTTTGCTCCAACCCTCCCTCATTAGCAGCTCCTGCTGATTAAAGGTAACGACACCTCAGCCACCTTGGGTACTTTTGGGGAGGGCAAAGAGTTGGCCATCACTAAAAAAAAAAAAAAAAAAAACCAAGGGAGTGACAGGTCTTAATAGACATGACCTCATCCACCATACAGATGTGGTATTTAATAACAATCACTCTGCGTGTCAGCTAAATATCACCAGTGACTAATTTATGATTTGGAGAAGAAGTACTTCAAATGTGTTCCTGGGATTGGGAGAACAGGTCTGGATATTTTCCTTCCTTTCCTTTCCTTCCTTCCTTCCTTCCTTCCTTCCTTCCTTCCTTCCTTCTTCCTTCCTTCCTCCTTCCTTTTCCTTCCTTTCTTCCTTCCTTCCTTCCTTCCTTCCTTCCTTCCTTCCTCCTTCCTCTTCCCTTCTTCTTCATCTCTCTTTTTCCTTCCTTCCTCCCTCCCTCTTTCTTTCTTTCTTTCTCTCTCTCTCCGTTCCTTCCTTCCTACCTACCTACCTATCTTCCCTCCTCTCCTTCCCTTCTCCTTCCTCCTCCTTTTCTTTCTTTCTTTCTTTCTTTTTCTTTCTTTCTTTCTTTCTTTTCTTTCTTCTTCTTTCTTTCTTTTTCTTTCCCTCCTCTCTCTCTCCTTCCTACATACCTACCTATCTTCCCTCCTCTCCTTCCCATCTCCCTCCCTTTCTTTCTTTCTTTCTTTCTTTCTTTCTTTCTTTCTTTCTTTCTTTCTTTCTTTCTCTCTCTCTCTCCCTTCCTCTCCTTCCTACCTACCTTCCTTCCTCTCCTTTCCCATCTCCTCCCTCCCTCTTTCCCTCCCACCTCCTCTTTCTTTCTTTCTTTCTCTTTCTTTCTTTCTTTCTCTTTCTTTCTTTCTTCTTTCTCTCTCTCTCTCTCCCTCCCTCCCTTTCTTTCTTTCTTTCTCTCTCCCTTCCTACCTACCTACCTACCTACCTATCTTCCCTCCTCTCCTTCCCATCTCCTCTCTCTCTCTCTTTCTCTTTCTTTCTTTCTTCTTTCTTTCTTTCTTCTTTCTCTTTCTTTCTTTCTTTCTCTTCTTCTTTCTTTCTTTCTTTCTCTCCCTCCCTTCCTACCTACCTACCTACCTACCTACCTATCTTTCCTCCTCTCCTTCGCATCTCCTTCCTTCCCTTCCTTCCTCCCTCCCTTCTTTTCCTTTCTCTCTCTTCCTCCCACCCTCCCTCCCTTCCCTACTACTGCGATTTAGCCCAGTAGTTATTATATCGGGGATCTAAAGCCCGCTGGGTACAGGGCATTTCGCCTTCCTCTGTGTTTGAACATCTTCTGTTTGCTCTCAGCTCAGCGGAGATCAATCCCGCCGTCTAGACTTGAGATGGTTTAGAGAAGGAAACCTGAATACGATAATAATAAAGTATTTTCTTGCCGGGCTCAATTCAGTGGATTGTTTTAAAGTATTGACAAATCTTCTCGTCTGCATTTTCTTTTCTTTTTTTAAAAATAGCATTTCATTACAGTTATTCATCCAGAATAAAAGCTAACAAGAACTTACGTTTAGCGTGGAAAAAAAAACAAGGAAAGAAATAAGTTTTTTTAAAAAAACATAAAGTACTATTGTAGTTTTAAATACGGAATAAAAACTTAAGGATTTATATTTAGAACAGAGAAAAGGAAAGAAAGAAGTTTTTTTAATAGAACGTTATTGTAATTTTTAATCCATAAAAACCGAGAAGGGCTTATATTTGGAACGACAAACAAAACGTTATCATCATTTCAAATACAGAATGAAATCTTAACAAAGACTAATATTGAGAATGGAGAAAAGGAATTAAAAAAAGATTCCCACCCCCCAATAAAACGTTATTGCAATTTTTAAACACAGAATAAAAATTAACGGGTTAATATTGAGAATGGAAGACAAAAACAAAAACTGAATGAAAGAAGAATTGTCTGCATTTTACTTCCATGAGAACGTTCTGCTTTCTTTTACCAATGGGAAGGTTTTGTTTTTGTTTTTGGCAACATAAAATATGTTACGAAAAGAAAATCAGTGCATTCAACTTCCATTATGTGTAGCTAATTTTGCCTTTCTCTGTCTTTCATCTTTCTTTTTTTGCCGGGATTAGAACCCATGCCAAATTTAATTGCTCAGCCGATGAATATTGAGGGCAGGCAGCTTACCACTGTGATCAGTAATTAAAATTCAGGCTGAACGTCAGCTAATGTGGTCCTGTTGGAGTGTGTTGGCTGCTGAATCTTTCTGATTCTTGCTTTCTCCGTAAAGAGCTCTGTTGATCCATGCCAACTGTCCTTCAGGACCGTACTAGACTTCTGGCCTAGCAATAATCTATGGCTCTAGAATAGAATAACAGAGTTGGAAGGGACCTTGGAGGTCTTCTAGTCCAACCTCCTGCTTAGGCAGGAAACCCTACACCACTTCAGACAAATGGTTATCCAACATCTTCTTCAAAACTTCCAGTGTTGGAGCACACACAACTTCTGGAGGCAAGTTGCTCCACTGATTCATTGTTCTCACTGTCAGGAAATTCCTCCTTAGTTCTAGATTGCTTCTCTCCTTGATTAGTTTCCACCCATTGCTTCTTGTCCTGCCCTCAGGTGCTTTGGAAAATAAGATTAGATTAACAGAGTTGGAAGGGACCTTGTAGGTCATCTAGTCCAACCCCCCACCCAAGCAGGAAACCCTACACCACTTCAGACAAATGGTTATCCAACATCTTCTTCAAAACTTCCAGTGTTGGAACATTTACAACTTCTGGAGGCAAGTCGTTCCACTGATTAATTGTTCTAACCAGGAAATTCCTCCTTAGTTCTACGTTGCTTCTCTCCTTGATGAGTTTCCACCCATTGCTTCTTGTCCTGCCCTCAGGTGCTTTGGAGAATAGCTTGACTCCCTCTTCTTTGGGGCAGCCCCTGAGATATTGGAAGACTGCTATCATGTCTCCCCTGGTCCTTCTTTTCATTAAACTAGACATACCCAGTTCCTGCAACCGTTCATTGTATGTTTTAGCCTCCAGTCCCCTAATCCTCTTTGTCGCTCTTCTCTGCACTCTTTCTAGAGTCTCCCCATCTTTTTTACATCGTGGCCACCAAAACTGGATGCCATATTCCAAGTGTGGCCTTACCAAGGCCTTATAAAGTGGTATTAACACTTCAGGTGATCTTGATTCTATCCCTCTGTTGATGCAGCCTAGAACTGTGTTGGCTTTTTTGGCAGCTGCTGCACACGGCTGGCTCATATCTAAATGGTTGTCCACTAGGAGTCCAAGATCCCTCTCACAGTTACTACTATTGAGCAAGGTACCACATATACTCTACCTCTGCATTTGGTTTTTCTTGCGATTATAACGAAATTATTCCAGAATTCTTTGTGTGTATTTTTCTAGTATAGGTAGTCCTGGATTTGCAACAATTCGTTTAGTGACCGTTTAAAGTTACAACGGCACTGAAAAAACCGACTTGTGACCCTTTTTCACACTTATGACCGTTGCAGCATCCCCATGATCACATGATTAACATTCAGAGGTTTGACAACGGGTTCATATTTACGACGGTGGCAGCCTCCCGGGATCACGGGATCCCATTTTGCGACCTTCCGACAAGCAAAATCAACGGGGGGAAGCCAGGTTCACTTAGCAACCATGTCGCTAACTGAACCCACTGCAGTGATTCACTTAACAGCCGTGGCCGGAAAGGTCGTAAAATGGGGCAAAACTCACTGAGCAAATGTTTCACTTTTAGCAACAGAAATTTGGGGGCGGGGGGGCAATTGTGGTCGTACGTCGAGGAATACCTGTAGCTAATTTCTGTTTTAGACAATTCAATCAAGGATGGGTCGTTGTTGTTTTTTTGTTTTTATTTTATTTTATAGCATATAAAAATTCCAACTTCAATTAAACAGCTGTGTTGTCCGGGTACAAATCATTTTAGGACAGGGGTCAGCAAACTGCAGCTCTGGAGCCGCATGTGGCTCTTTCACCCCTCTGCTGCGGCTCCCTGTCACTCAAAATATGTGTCATAACCGCCAATCTGCGACACCCGCCGGCACGTGATTTATTGAGCTTTTCAACCCCCGGTAGCCCAACCATGGATAAATCCAAGAAAAGAAAAGTTTCAGAAGAAAAAAGAACGTTTAATTCAACTACATAGGCTAGTTTTGTGGACGCTCAAGAAATAGTCAGGCACGGGAAGGTTTTGTGGCTCCCGGTGTTTTCTTTTCTGTGGGAAACGGGTCCAAATGGCTCTTTGAGTGTTTAAGGTTGCAGACCCCTGTTTTAGGAAGTAATAATCAAAGTGTTTACAACAATTATTCATTCATTAATATCAATTATGCTATAATAACAGTAATAATCATACTATTTGTTTAACCAATTTAACACGTCTTCCTTGCATCGCTGATCCTGCCATATATTTCCCTGTTTCTAGTTCCTGTTTTTGTCAGCCAGCCATTCATAAAATAAATCGAAAGTCTAAAAATATTCAGTTTCTTTCTTTTTCAGTCAAAGATCTTTTGATAATAGGCGACAGTCTGGCATTGTTCTGCTATTTGGAGTTCTGCTTTGGAGGGGGAGAGTTGCCTTTTATTTCTATTTTTTTATTTTATTATATCTTTTATTTCTATTTCTATTAAAAGCATCCCCGGTAGCTTTGGAAAGTCCAAACTTTCTTGTGGCAAAGAGGAAAAATTGGGCCTCCTGTGAATATTCTAAGTAAGGCATCAGGGATTTGGTGAAAACAACCAGCGCCAGTCAGGTAGTCCTCACTTTACGACCACAATTGAGTCCAAAAATTTCTGTTGCTAAGCAAGACAATTAATTGCAAGTGAGTTTTGCCCAGGGTTGGGCTTCAAAAATTTAAGCAAGGGGTTCTCTGCCTAGTTGCTGGGTGGGCGTGGCCATGGTGGGCGTGGCCTAGTCAGCCTCCTGCACCACAGAGGGGGGACGGTGCTTTTGCCCTCCCCAGGCTCCGGAGCCTTTCCTTGAGCCTCCCCAGACTCCAGAGGCCCTCTGTTTTTCCCAAACTTCTGGTAGGCCTGTTTTTCACCCTCTCCCACAACTTCTGAAGGCAACTTCTGTTTCATGGGATGATTGTTCTCACTGCCAGAAAATGTCTTCTAGGTTGAATCCAGTGGTGAAATGTAAAATTTGTTACTACAAATTTGTTACTACAAATTTCTGTGGGCGTGGCTTGAGAGGGGGTGGTAATGTGACTGGGTGGGCGTGGCCAACTTTTTTTTTTAACTTTTAAAAGCATTTTTTCTACAACCTTAAGAGGTTGCAGAAAAAAAATGCTTTTAAAAGCCTCTGACGATCCCAGCTGAGTCTCGCGATCATCAGAGGCTTTTTTTTTTTTTTTACTTTTAAAAGCATTTTTTCGGCCGAAGAGGTTGTAGAAAAAAAATGCTTTTAAACCTAATAAAAACGCCTCTGATGATCGCGCGGCTCAGCTGGGCATGGGGGGGGAGCAGGGATTTTTGCTACCGGTTCTCCGAACCACCCGCCACCATCGCTACCGGATCGGGCGATCCGGTCTTAACCGGGAGCATTTCACTCCTGGTTGAATCTCTCCTTGATCAGTTTCCATCCATTATTCCTTGTCTGGCCTTTGGGTGCTTTGGAAAATAGTTCAACCTCCTCCTCTCTGTGGCAGACCCTCAAATATTGGAAGACTGCTGTCATGTCTCCCCTGGTCCTTCTCTTCACTAGACTAGCCATGCCCAGTTCCTGCAACTGTTCTTCAAATGTTTTAGTCTCCAGTCCCCTAATACTCTTGGTTGTTCTTCTCTGCACTCTTTCTAGAGTCTCAACATCTTTTTTTATAGTGTGGTGACCAAAACTGGATGCGGTATTCTAGGTTGATTCCCCCCCTCTTCTTTGTGGCAGCCCCTCAAATCCCGGAAGACTGCTATCGTGTCACCAAGCAACAGGCAAGCCAGATCCTGCCATTGTGACTGCCGTTTGAGGAGCAAGAGAGGCTGGCCAGAAGGTCAATCCCAGGAAAACTCAGCCAGCCCTTACTTACACTTACTTAATTATAACCACAGGATGCTGCAACCGGTTGTAAATGCAAGCCGGTTGCCCAGCAACCTGAATTGTGATCACAGGGAAAGATGGTAAAATCAGGGGTTTTTTTGAGGCTGTTGTAAACTTCGAACCATTGTTAAAGGAACGGTCGTAAAATCGAGGACTACTTGGAATATAACAATTACCCCGAAAATGATACGGCCTGGGTCTCCCTGATTGCTATCTAAAGGAAAGAAAATTAAAAAAAAAAAACTTGGCTTAGGATCGTGATGGCGAACCTATGGCAGCCCCCACCCCCCCCGTTTTTGAAATATTAGATTTTTTAATTGTTTAATGGGTTTTAGTCGTAAGGTTCTTAATTTTTGGCCAAAGGGTATAATTCTTTTAAATTTTTAAATTTTGTATTGGATGTTTTTTACTTGGCTGTGCACCGCCCTGAGTCCACTAGGAGAAGGGCGGTATACAAATTTAAATTAAATAAATAAATAAATAAATAAATAAATAAATAAATAAATAAATAAATAAATACATGCCACAGGTGGCACGCGGAGCCATATCTGTGGGCATGCGAGCCGTTGCCCTAGATCAGCTCCAGTGCGCATGTGTGTGCCGGACAGCTGATTTTCAGCTTGTCCCTCCCACGCCGCCCCTCCCCTCCCAGAAATCTCCACATGGCTCATTTTGGATGCCAGGTAAGTACAGGGCTCGTATGGAGGCTTTCGGAGGGCATTTTTGGCCTCCGGGGTGATGGGGAGGCTGTTTTCACCCTCCCCAGGTTCCAAGAAATCCTCTGGAGCCTGGGGAGGGCAAAAAACAGGCCTACCAAACACCACGTGTTTGCCATCACGTGCCAAAAACGGGAGTACGGAGGGGTCACGCGCGGATGCGGGGCGGCGGCGCCGGGGGCATTTAATTATGTGTGTGGGCACACACGCGTGCGCGATCCCCCCATGCTTCCCCCACTTCTGGCACGCGATGGCAAAAAGGTTAGCCCTCCCTGACTTAGGGAGTCTTTAGCTCTACTGTTCATCCATCATCTGAGGGATGTGAAACTCGGTATTAGCGTATCCTGTAATAAGCCTTCTTACCCATTTGCATTAAAAAAGGTGTGTCAGGTGACACGGAGTTGACAAGGTGATTGTGGGTTGCATTTTAACTTAATTGGGTCTCCTGAACCTTTGTGCCTGTTCGGTTGTAAAAAAAATAAATAAAATTAAACGGTGGGGCGGGCTCTGTCGTGAACGTTTCCTTGCGAAATAAATTTAAGGCGGTTGGCCTCCGCTATGGGCACAGTAAGGATTTTGAGGCCCGTGTAGGTAATTATTTATACCTACTTATTAGCGCATTGTTGTGTTGGATGAACGTAACACGTGGGAGAACCCTTGTTGGCTTTCTAAATATCGTTTTATGTGCGAGCCTTCACCTTACCAAAGGCAACCATCTCAGATTTCCCCTCACCAACCCCACCAACTTCACAGAGGGATTATGGTACATTAGCTTTAAACAGTTGGAAATGTATAATTCATAATATAACTCACAGGTGCTCAGTGGGCTTTGCAAATCTCTTGGTTCGGTACACTGTTAATCGGCAAAGGTTCATTGGAAAACAAATTTTGGATGCGCCGTCACTTGACACGCGGTCCCTGACATCATTTGTCGTTATGTGTAGAGGTCTTTTTGTCACTCCCTGGAAAGTGATTCTTTTAGTCGGGGCGAATACAACGTCCTGGCTTGGCATAAAAGCTAATTCGGCGACAAGTGGAACAAAACACACAAACACACAAACAACACACACACTCGAATCTGAGGTAGGATCAGAACCCCGAATTACGATGACTTTTTGAAGGGGATAAACTGTATTTATTGTTCTATAATCTGAGGCAACATTTTTAGGTTGGATTTTTTTTAATTTTTATTTTTTTAATCCTGCTGTTACTATTTCTATAAACCTATCAGGTGGCAAACGTCTCTCTTTACACAATTAACAACTTTGTGAGGTAGATGAGGCTGAAGGAGAAGGACTGGCGCAAGATCACATCCAGCTGGTTTTCATCAGGCAGGACTAGAACTCCCAGTCTCCTGGGGATTGGCCCAAAGTCACCCAGCTGGATTTCACACCTAAGGCAGGACTAGAACTCCCAGTCTCCTGGTGATTGGCCCAAAGTCATCCAGCTGGATTTCACACCTAAGGCAGGACTAGAACTCACAGTCTCCTAGTGATTGGCCCAAAGTCATCCAGCTGGATTTCACGCCTAAGGCAGGACTAGAACTCACAGTCTCCTAGTGATTGGCCCAAAGTCATTCAGCCAGCTTTCATGCCTAAGGCAGGACTAGAACTCCCCGTCTCCTAGTGATTAGCCAAACTGCTTTTGGTTTCTGGCAAAAAAACAGCCCATAGCATGCAAATAGGTGCACTTAACACTGCAGTGTTCTCTCAACAACCAGGGTGTATTGCAAAAGATTGTAAAATTGGGTCTGGTCACATGTTGACCCTCTTTACAACGTCACAACATATGACCATGATTGCCAAGTTCGATTACGGTCAGAACTCGAAGACTACGTCTATAGCATCTTTGTTCACTGCTGCCGATTTTGTCCTCTTACGCCATATTTATGAATAATACGCCGATAGCGGCCAATATTGCGAATTCCATAATTATTTTCTCAGCAAGGAAAGAAGCCGTAAGTAAGGAATCGACTTGGAGTTTCCAGGTATTTTTAAAGCACTTAATATTGAATACTGAAATCTAACCATACTGACACTCCGTCTAATTACAGAAAATCCATATCAGTTTGTGGCACTGGTTTTTTTTTTTGGTCTGTTTTGTTTTTTGAGACAGTGTTGTGGCCCGCCAGCGGCCTGCGCGGATTGTGGCTGATCCTGACGACGAGGAGGCTGGTGTGGTGTCACGCTAGCAGTCTGTGCAGCCGGCGCTCGAGTCGGACAGCGAGGAGGCTGAAGAGGATGTGGTGCCAGAGGCAGAAATTCAGCCAGAGCCTTCAGATCCTCCAGAGGCTCCTTCAAGTGAAGAGAGTGAAGTGGAGGAGCCTCTTCTCAATGCACAAGCACGCAGAGCTGCCAAAAGGCAGGAGTGGTTACTCAGGAGGAGGTCTCCTCGAGAGTAAGGCTTGGGGCTAATTGGCCACTCCCTTAGCCTATTTAAGTTTGCACACTGCTGGCAAACGTTGCAGGAAACAACGTGCGTTCGTCCGGTCGTTCGTTGAGCATTTGAGAGTGAATTTTCCTTGCAAACGTGGTTTCTGGGCTAATTGCCAACTATCGTAAGCCTTTATCTAATCTTTGGAATTTCTGGCAGGCTGTTAAGGACATTTTTAGTAATAGCCTGCATTTGAAAAAGTCTGTGTTTGGAGTAAACGGAGTTGTTCGGAGTTTTGTGTGTGCTACATTTCTTGGGTTCCATAGCTAGGGCAGAACAGACAGCATGCAAAAAAATAATAATAATAATTCCATCCTATATTGATGGAGTTGATTTTGAAAACAGGATTTGTTCTGTTCAAGTGATTCATCACACGTAACTGAGTCATTCTAAAAGCCACTGGCATCTCACGCTGTATGACTCATTTTGTGACCTGTGCAATATTAGGAAATCAGCTTTGGGGATGCGTGCAGAAGTTTTGATCCGTCAAAATCCTGATTTCCCCTTTCTCCCAAAAGTTAATTCACCCTCCTTGTTAACTACAGGTAGTCCTCGACTTTGGACCACAATCGAGCCCAAAATTTCTTTTGTTAAACAAAACATTTCTTAAGTGAGTTTTGCCTTAATGGCTGTTAAGTGAATCGCTGCCGTTATTCCGTTAGCGACGCATTGGGTTACAATCCGGCCTTCCCCATTGACTTTGCGTGTCAATGGTTTTTGCTCCGTTTTACGACCTATCTTGCCGCCGCCATTCAGGGAAATGCTGCCGTTGTGAAGTTAGCAACACGGTTGTTAAGTGAATCCGGCTTCCCTACTGAGTTTGCTTGTCAGAAGGTCGCAAAAAGGGGATCACGTTGCCCTGGGAACGCTGCGACTGTCATAAATACGAGTCAGTTGCCAAACGAATGTAGACCATGTGGGTAATGCAACGGTCGTAAGGGCAAAAAACCGTCATAAGTTGTCAGAGCGTTTGCAGCGTGACTACTATTAGGAGAAACCCAGGAGCAAAACACAGCACACAGAGACTTGGATATGTAACAGTAGTTTATATACAAGGCATATACAGAAATATACGTGGTTGGCAAAAACCTGACAAGCAATCAGACTTCTTCTTAACTCTACACGGAGAACTCAGCAATGAATACCAGACACAAGGAGAGAGAATACGCCCTCTCCTGGCTGCCTTTATAAACACCTCTTAAAGTGGTTAAAAACTCTTGGGGACCCCTTCGTAGTCTACAACCGGCAATACCAATGCTGATTCATCTTCATTGCATCAGCTTTACAGCTCTTAAATCTCAATACCTTAACCTAAGTCACTTTTTAAAATTCAAATTTGAATGGTCACTAAATGAACTGTTCTACGTCAAGGACTACCCTGTAACTGGAGGCAGTTGTTGCTAGGAGAATTTAATTGCAGATCTCCTCCTTTTTAGTTAATATTGGAGGTGTTTTTGACTTGAAAAGGGTGTTTCGAAAAGAGATGGAGAATTTGCAAAGGTGTGACTCGGGTAATTAGTTACAAATGACATAGAAGAAGCAATTAAAAGAATCATTACAGCCTTTTTCCCCCCCTCCTGCTCTCCAGCCTTTCTCATCTGAGGGCTGTATGATATTTGATTAAAATTCAAAAGGGAAAGTATGGCAAGGAGAGAAAATTGCATTGGATAATGAAGTATAGCCTGTATTTTATATAAAATATTTGGTACACGGCGTATTTTCCCTTTTGTTCCCGCATAGATCATTTTGTCAAATTGGATACCATCAAGAGTAGAGGGGGAAAAAAAGGACTTTAGGACACCATAAGGACATGATGGAAGGCAAAGTTGTAGGTGGCTTTTACAGTGGCATCAATCATAAATCTGATTTATTTGTATCTCGCCTTTTATTATTTTTACAAATAACTCAAGGTGGTGAACATACCTAATACTTCTTCCTCCACCCATTTCCCCCACAAAACAACTCTGTGAGGTGGCTGAGAGAGAGAGGGACTGGCCCGACGTTACCCAGCCAGCTTTCATATCTAAGGTAGGACTAGAACTCACAGTCTCCTGGTGATTGTTCCAAAGTTACCCAGCCGGCTTTCACATCTAAGGTGGGACTAGAATTTACAGTCTCCTGGTGATGGGTCTAAAGTTACCCAGCCGGCTTTCGCATCTAAGGTGGGACTAGAACTCACAATCTCCTGGTGATTGTTCCAAAGTTACCCAGCCAGCTTTCATATCTAAGGTGGGACTAGAACTCACAGTCTCCCTGTGATAGTTCCAAAGTTACCCAGCCAGCTTTCACATCTAAGGTGGGACTAGAATTTACAGTCTCCTGGTGATGGGTCTAAAGTTACCCAGCCGGCTTTCATATCTAAGGTGGGACTAGGACTCACAGTCTCCTGGTGATTGGACCAAAGTTACTCAGCCAGAATTCATGACTAAGGTGAACTAGAACTCAGGGTCTCCTGGTCACCAGCCCAAAGTCACCCAGCCTGCTTTCATACCTTAGTCAGGACTAGAACTCACTGTCTCCTGCTTTGTAGCTTGGTGCCTTAACTACTTGATCAAGGGTCAGCAACCTGTGGCTCTGGAGCCGCATGTGGCTCTTTCACCCCTCGGCTGCGGCTCCCTGTCACTCAAAATATGTGTCACAGTCGCCAAAGTGTGACACCTGCCGGCACTCGATTTATTGAGCTTTTCAACCCCCAGTAGGCCAACTATGGATTAAATCCAAGAAAAGAAAAGTTTCAGAAGAAAAGAGAACGTTGAATTCAACTACATATGCTAGTTTTGTGTCCGCTCAAAAAATAGTCAGGCACGGAAAGGGTTTTGTGGTTCCCGGTGTTTTCTTTTCTGTGGGAAATGGTCCAAATGGCTCTTTGAGTGTTTAAGGTTGCAGACCCCTGTCCTAGAGCAAACTTTTCCTTCTCATTGGTGGATTGTCAAGTTTCGAGGTCGTCTCGAATAAAATGCATTTCAAACAAAATCTTTGAAGAAAAAACTCCTATTTATTGAGCACGACATCCTAACATGACTTCATACGAAGCCAACACTGACTTCCAGCCCCCAAACCCTCCCTTTCCGTTACCCACTCCCCTGCACTCATTGGCCATCTTCCAAGTCATTCTACCCCTAATCTACTCCAGCTCAAAGGAATTCCCCCCTCCCATCTCATCTCCTCGGAAACATTATCTCCAGGGAAAATAAGTAGGTGAAAAGTCAAACGTCCCTTTCCAGACGCCTCCGCTTCTCCTTCTTATGTCAGCACTGGAGTAAATGCAGGTGGAAGTGCTGACATCGATTTGTGATGGTCGACCTTGTTTGACACATTTTGTAGAGGGCATTAGGTGGGGTGTTGACCAAAGGTGCAAAATGAATAGGCTGGGATTTTGATAGAGCAATGTAATGATCGCACGTCAAGGGATGTGTGATTGGATTACACACCTTAACAACACTTAAATATTACTGGTGGCAAATAAATGTTGAACTTCCTTCTTGGGGCCTGCTATGGATAAAGTCAGAGTCCCCAAAGGCTAGATCTTACTTTGTTGGACTCATTGTGGTACTTGCTGTTCAGGTATGGATTTTTAGAGCCAAGTTAGATACAAGAATCCATGAACTTGACTGATCTTGAAAAGCTAAATAAAGTTGGACCTCATTAACGTTTGCGTGGGAGTCCACCAAGGTTGTGGATTGCTAAACTAAAAGGAGATTCCATATACGGAAAGGACAATTTTATAGCTTGAGGTTGAACTGTGAGGTCCTTGGTGCTCTCTGAGCTTGGTTGCTTTCCTTGCAGATGTTTCATTACCCAACTAGGCGATATCCCTGATGATATTACCTAGTTGGGTAATGAAATGTCTGCATGAAAACAACCAAGCTTAGAGAGCACCGGGGACTCTATAGTCATCCTCTTCCTCCTCCTCTCCACACCCTCCTTACCACTGTTGATGTTAACCTAGTTGTGCAATGAAACATCTGCAACAAAACAACCGAGCTCCGAGCGGACCAAAGACCCCAGAAATCGGGGGTGAAATCTACTTACCTTCCCTACCAGTTTAGAAATGCGCACACGCGAATCACATGCAATTTTGGACCCTTTGCACATGCGCAAAGTCTTCTGCACATGGGCAGAGCTTCAAAAACAGGTTCCTGGTTAAAACCAGGAGGTAACGATGTCCTGGCGGGTGGGCGGAGCCACTACCAGTTCTCCGAACCACACGCTGCCGCCGCCGCTACCAATTCGACCGAATCTGTGCGAACCGGTAGGATTTCAACCCTGCCAGAAATCCTGCAAGAGCAATCACATATTGATGATTGCTCTGGAGCCTACAAGGAGTCAACCAGAACTGAGAGGACCCCAAAAAGATGTTTATTTTTTATTTTTTAATTTGATTTATATGCCGCCCTTCTCCGGAGACTCAGGGCAGCTTACAATGTGCTCAGCAATAGCCTTCATCCTTTTTGTATATTTATACAAAGTCAGCTTATTGCCCCCACAACTGGGTCCTCAATTTACCTACCTTAGCAAGGATGGAAGGCTGAGTCAACCTTGAGCCTTGGCGAGATTCGAACCTGCAGTAATTGCAGGCAGCTGGTCTTAATAACCAGCTTAATAACAGTTTAAACAACTTATGGGGTCATCTCTTTCCAAATTAATTCCAACATTGGGAAAACACTCATTTTTGCTGCGAGAGGAAATTACGCTGATACATTTCAGGACAAATCCTAGCAGAGACAGTCTGATTCGGGGGGACATGTTCCTCAGCGAAGGCGTCAAGATTATTTTGGACCTTCCTTGGCAAAATATGTCAATTACCCACTTCTCCTAAAAATTTGTGACAATTCCTTTTAGTTTCAGCATCTGTGTCCATGGTGTGGAAGAGGAGATATCCTACTTGCTACAGCAAGATTAGTCATTTGCCCGGAGGGATTTATGAATGTAAAATTCCACTCTATGTTTGCTGAGTTAACAATATGACATTTTGAATAGAGTACAACTTTTCTAACAACCAGGGAGCGTTATCTTCCGTAGAATAAGTAGCAAAACTTGGGGCTTAGCTGTTTTTTGCTACGGTGAGAAAAAGACTTTTGGGCTGTAAGGACTAAAATAATAACTCTGTTAACAGATTAACAGAGTTGGAAGGGATCTTGTAGGTCATCTAGTCCAACCCCCTGCCCAATCAGGAGACCCTACACCATTTCTGACAAAAGGCAGTCCAATCTTTTCTTGAAAGCCTCCAGTGATGAAGCTCCCACAACTTCCGAAGGCAACTTCTGTTCCATTGGTTGATTGTTCTCATTGTCAGAAAATTCCTCCTTATTTCCAGGTTGAATCTCTTCTTGGTCGGTTTCCATCCATTATTCTTTTTCTGGCCTTCAGGTGCTTTGGAAAATAGATTGACCCCCCCCTCCTCTCTGTGGCAGCCCCTCAAATATTGGAAGACTGCTATCAGATCTCCCCTGGTCCTTCTCTTCACTAGACTAGCCATGCCGAGTTCCTGCAACTATTCATTGTATGTTTAAGCCTCCTGTCCCCTAATCAGGGGTGAAATCCGGCAGGTTCTGACAGGTTCTGGAGAACCGGTAGCGGAAATTTTGAGTAGTTCGGAGAACCGGCAAATACCTCCTCTGGCTGGTCCCAGAGTGGGGTGGGAATGGAGATTTTGCAATATCCTTCCCCCAGGAGTGGGAAGGGAATGGGGATTTTGCAGTATCCTTCCCCTGGAGTGGGGTGGGAATGGGTTTTTTGCAGTATCCTTCCCCTGCCATGCCCACCAAGCCACACGGTGCCCACCAAGCCCACAGAACCGGTAGTAAAAAAAAAATTGAATTTCACCACTGCCCCTAATCATCCTGGTTGCTCTTCTCTGCACTCTTTCTAGAGTCTCAACCTCTTTTTGATAGTGTGGTGACCAAAACTGGATGCAGTACTCTAGGTGTGGTCTTACTAAGGCTTTATAGAGTGGTATTAGTACCTCCCTTGATCTTGATTGTATTCCTTAAGAAAAGTTTAGAAAGCCATTTATCTGATATGATATAGAGCTGTGATAGTGAACCTATGGCAAGCATGCTGGAAGTGGCACGCAGAGCCATCTCTCCGAGCACACGAGCTGTTGCCTGTTGCTCTTTTGGATTCTGGCATGCTGGCCAGCTGGTCTTCACACGCATGGGAGTGCCGGAAACCGGAAGTGCAGCCACCCGGTGCGCGCGCATGCACTGGGAAGATGATCTTCCAGTTTCTGGCACGCGCATGTGCACCAGCCACCTGGTCTTCCGCTTCCTGGTGTGCATGCGTGTGCGAAGACCAGCTGGACAGTGCGCATAACCTGTTCTGCCCCAGCTACGGACCCCAAAGAATGCAGCACACACAAAGTTTGTACAAAACTGAATTTACTAAAATAACTCAGTCTTTTTCAAAACAAAGGCTGTTAATAAACTTTCTTAACAGCCTACAAGAAACCAAAGATAAAGTAATCACAATCTTACGAAGGTTGGCAGAAAGCCCAGAAGCAATTTGCAGAGAATCCAGACGCGAAGGAGAGCGAACTAAAGTTGTTCCCTACAAATTGCTTCAGTTGGCGTTCCTCCTTAAATAGGCTGAGGGAGTGGCCAATTAGCCCCAAGCCTTACTCTCGAGGAGACCTCCTCCTGAGGAGCCACTCCTGCCTTTTGGCAGTTCTGCGCGCCCGTGCATCGAGAAGAAGCTCCTCCTCTTCTTCCTCTTCACTTAAGGGAGCTTCTGGAGGTTCTGAAGGCCCTGGCTGAATCCCCGCCTCTGGCACCACATCTTCTCCAGCCTCCTCATTGTCCGACTCGAGTGCCAGCTGCAAAGGCTGCTGGCACAACACCACACCAGCCTCCTCGCTGTCAGAATCAGCTACAATCAGCACAGGCCACTGACGGGCCACAAGAGAGTGTGGGATTGTTGGACTAGAAGACCTCCAAGGTCCCCTCTAACTCTGTTGTTCTGTCATTTCTGTTATGGGTGAAGAAGAACTGCTAAGAGCCATTTTTTTTAAAAAATAAAAATGTTATATTCTGTTGCATTGATCAATTTCTAAACTCTGTCTTTTTTGTTCCTTAACAGTCGTCGTCAACCTGGAAATTCCCTGGGCTTTAACGGCGAGAAGGTGGATTTAGTTCTAAAGCTATGGTAAGCAAAGGTTGACCCCCAAAATGGTATTGATGCTGACATTTTGATTATTAACTTGGTCCTCATCCTAGTGCTTCCTTAACTAGATGACTTTTGTGGATTTCCACCCCCCTCTCTCAAATGTACTTGCGTGGTGGAACTCATACTTTAGATGGAGATTGTTGAATGTCTGAGGAGATTCTCAGTCATCCAGGCCAAGGTTGTCTCAAAAGGCAACTTTTGTTTCCAAAAGGCAACTGGATTTTCTTGGTTGGTGTTTTTTTTCCCCCTTGAAAACATTTCACTTCTCATCCAAGAAGCTTCTTCGGTTTCTGACCGAATGGTGGAGAATGGAAGGATTTATATTCCTTGCAGTCATCTGTCAGCACTCTTTCCTGAATCTCCCTCTGCTAACGACCTGCGAGGAATATAAACCCTTCCGTTCCCCACCATTCAGTCAGAAACTGAAGAAGCTTCTTGGATGAGAAGTGAAATGTCTTCAAGGAAAACCCAAGAAAGACCAGGTGTCTCTTGAAAAAGCACCTTTGGGACAACCATGACTTGGATGACAGAGAATCTCCGTAGACAACACCAACAGGGCTTGACTGCAAATGTTTTATTTTGAATGAAACTTTCTTTCTTTCTTTCTTTTCCTTCCTTCCTTCCTCCTTTCCGTTTCGTTCCTTTCCCTTCCCTCTCCTTCCTCCTTTCTTTCTTTCTTTCTTTCTTTCTTTCTTTCTTTCTTTCTTTCTTTTCCTTCCTTCCTTCCTCCTCCTTTCCTTTCCTTTC
>NW_026844101.1:2938603-3026103 GCF_029531705.1 Pantherophis guttatus
TCTTTCTTTCTTTCTTTCTTTCTTTCTTTCTTCCTTTCTTTCTTTTCCTTCCTTCCTTCCTCCTCCTTTCCTTTCCTTTCCTTTCTGTTCCGTCCCTCTCCCTCTCCCTCTCCCTCTCCTTCTCCCTCTCCCTCCCTTCCTTTCCTTTCCTTTCCTTTCCTTTCCTTTCCTTTCCTTTCCTTCCCTCTCCCTATTCTTTCTTTCTTCTTCCTTCCTTCCTTCCTTCCTCCTTCCTTCCTTCCCCTTCCTTTCCTTCCTTTCCTTTCCTCTCCCTCTTCTTTCTTTCTTTCTTTCTTTCTTTCTTTCTTTCTTTCTTTCATTCATTCATTCATTGCATCCAAGGTTCCTTTATGCGTTTCTGTCACCCCGTACAGGTCTTACTCTTTAGTACTCGCTGGTCTTTTGAATTTTACTTTGTTTGCTTAATTTTATTGCAGATGTGCTTTATTCCGTCGAGCGATTCCAATCTCAAAATGGAAATATTTGTCACAGTTCAAAAGTTTGCCCTTTTGGAAAGTTTCACCCTGAAACTCTGAATTGCTAT
Organism: Pantherophis guttatus; assembly: GCF_029531705.1. The sequence continues at coordinate 2,939,148 of NW_026844101.1, forward strand.
TTTTGTTCTGCTCTTTCTGAGGCAACGAGCGATTTCTTGCTTTTCATAAAAAAAAAATCTGCAGAGTTGGGAACAAACGGGGGATTGTTTGTCCTAAATGTTTTGTTCCTGTTGTGCGCTTATCTCTACGCCTTGCTTTTTTTTTCCTTTTTAAATAAAAATCAGTTTATTATAATCAAATAATGTGGGAAATGTATTATTAACTGCATTGCAAATGAAGTTCGATAACAAAAACTGACTGCAAAATTCTTTTGTGCCTCCAAGAATTAAGCAACAGCGGGTTCTGTCTGTTTAAATTTTTTTTTCCCTTTTGCAAACAAAGCTTGCAAAAAACATATTTACCGCAGTTTTCTTTTCTCCTGGAAATCAGGTTCTGCTCCTACCATATGTCGGTATTATTAGTATGATTTATTTATCGTTTTTTCCAGATTTACTGCTCCCTTTATAGCCAATCATATTCGTGGCAGTGCAACAATAAAAGCCGAAATAAAATCCTCGTACCTCAAAGAAGAACAAACAATCCTAATGAAACTATTTATTAAAACCACCAATCGAGGACAATCTGCGAGGATTAAGATGGGCACCGGAAGAATTTTTAAAAAGCGTGATGGAGATCACCTCCTAAAAACGCAGCTCAGGGACAGCCTTGTAACAGGAAGCCCGAAGCCTTTGTGTGCCAGGGAAATAAGAAACGTGGAGCTAGGTAGATCACTCAGGGGGATCCTTTCTTAAGAGGGAGGGATTGAATGCTGAAAGGATCTGCTTGTTGAGTAGGCTGCGACTCATCAAGTGAATGAGTTGTTTGGGGTGAGGTTTCCACGAGGATCTCAGGAGGAGGAGATTCCTTGAGGGTTTTCGAGATTGAGGAGATAAGGAGAAAAGATGTTGTGACTTTGGTAAGAGTGCAGAGGAGAGCAATTGTCTGAAATGCTATAGAGGTCTCCTGCCTAAGCAGGGGGTTGGACTAGAAGACCTCCAAGGTCCCTTCCAACTATTCTATTCTATTCTATTCTATTCTATTCTATTCTATTCTATTCTATTCTATTCTATTCTATTCTATTCTATTCTATTCTATTCTATTCCATTCCATTCCATTCCATTCCATTCCATTCTATTTCTTCTATTTTATTCCTATTCTATTCTTCCTTCCTTCCTTCCTCCTATTCTACTCTACTCTATTCTTCCTTCCTTCCTTCCTCCCTTCTCTATTCTATTCTGTTCTGTTCTGTTCTGTTTTGTTCATCTTCTATTCATCTTCTATTCTATTCATATTCTATTCTTCCTTCCTTCTTCCTTCTCCTCCCCCCTACTCTACTCTACCCTTCCCTCCTTCCTCCCTGCCTCCCTCCGTTCCTCCATTCCAGTTGGCTCAGCCTTTCATCCTTCCGAGATGGGTAAAATGAGGACCCAGATTGTTGGGGACAACAGGTTGATTTTGTAAACTGCTTAGAGAGGGCTGTAAAGCACTGTGAAGCGGTATAGAAGTCTAAGTACTATTGCTGTTGTCCTTCCTTCCTTCCTTCCTTCATCCATCCATCCATCATCTAACTTATGTATTTTATCTTGCATCTCTCTCTTTCTCACTCTCATCTATCCATCCATCCATCCATCCATCCATCCATCCATCCATCCATTAATCTTAATAGGAATAGCAATTGCACTTCGATTTATATACCACTTCACAGGGCTTTACAGAGTCAGCCTCTTGGCCCCAACAATCTGGGTCCTCATTTCATCCACCTCAGAAGGACGGAAGGCTGAGTCAACCTTGAGCCTGGTGAGATTCCAACTGCCAAATTGCAGGCAAATGGCAGTCAGCAGAAGTAGCCTGCAGTACTGCGTTGCGCCACCAAGGCTCAGTAGATCCAACGTGGCTCACGAAAGATTTTGCTCTGGGGTGCAAACTTTAACGTTTGAAGCGTCAATCCAACCTTGGTTGGTATCAGGAGATAAACAGAGTCAGTTTGCATTAGTGTTTGGATGGCGAACTTTGGGCTGTTGGTCCAACGGAGAAGCTTTTGAAAAACCTCCAGGAGAAGGCAAACTGGCAAGCTTACCTCTGTTACGCTGCCAAGAAACCTGTTAGACACGGCTTTCAGGAGTCAAGCTCAATTTGACCGTCTTTGTCCTTGCAAACCCCTGGTGCAAAGTTTTGGCAGCCTGTCTTGGGATCTGCGGGGAAGGTGGAGCTGCAGCTTGCCAATGGACTGTCCCTTCTTAATTAGATTGTTAGTTAATGCTTCGTTAGGATTCCTCTCGCCTCGGTCGAAGTCTTCCAAGATTCCTAGAACCAAGGAATCCATTGCCTGCATTTGCAATTCTCCTCTTGACTTCCAAAGCAAAATTTATTTATTTAGGAAAAGGCATATTTTCCTAAATGAATAAATTTATTTTGAAATAAATAATGGGACGCGGTGGCGCAGTGGCTAAGACACTGAGCTTGTCGATCGAAAAGCTCGGCAGTTCAGTGGTTCGAATCCCTAGCACTACGTAACGGGGTGAGGTCCCGTTACTTGTCCCAGCTTCTGCCAACCTAGCAGTTCGAAAGCACGTAAAAAATGCAAGTAGAAAAATAGGGACCACCTTTGGTGGGAAGGGAACAGTGGTCCGTGCGCCTTTGTCATTGACTCATGCCGACCACATGACCACGGAGACATCTTTGGACAGCGCTGGCTCTACGGCTTAGAAACGGAGATGAGCACCGCCCCCTAGAGTTGGGAACGACTAGCACATATTTGCAAGGGGAACCTTTACCTTTACCTTATATGCCCCCCACCCCACCCCAACTTGCTCTCAGTGATTCTGGATGGCTTATATAAGAATAAAAGTCCAATACAAGAACAATAAAAGTCAATAACCCCACTGGTGACACCAATCAAATGAGGCACTTGATGGAGCTCCATCCCACTCTGAAGTCCCCAGGCCCGTTGTCGAAACCACATCTTCAGGTCCTTTTGATAGAGTGTCCAAAATGGGGACATTCTTCTTGGTCCTGCTAGGAGAGGGGACCTGTAACATACCCTGCCTCCCCACTCTGGTGGGTCAGGTAGATGTGATTGGGAAAATATGGTTCTTCAAATAACAGAGAAGGAGCCACCACAGAGAAGGCCGTTCTTCTTGGTCCAACCAGATGGACTTCCCTAGGACAGGGGTCAGCAACCATAAACACTCAAAGAGACACAAAGGTCCTAACCGGAAGTCCCCCATTCAATTCTGGAGCTGACCGGATGTCCAGTTCCCTCACCATAGAGTCTCCTCCTAGCACGGCGTCCATTTTCCTCTGCTGACTGGAAGTCCAGTTCCCTCACCATAGAGTCTCCTCCTAGCACGGTGTCCTTTTTCCTCTACCTGCCCTAACCGAAAGCTCTATCAATTGTGGAGCTAACCGGCGACAAGGAGCCGCAGCAGAGGGATGAAAGAGCCACATGCGGCTCCAGAGCCGCAGGTTGCCGACTCCTGCCCTAGGAGATGGGACCCATTGCATTCCCTACCTCCCCACTCTGGTGGGCCAGGTAGATGTGACTGGGAAAAGACGGTCCTTCAAATAACCTGATCCCAAACCACGTACGGCTTTGAAGGTGACAACCAGCAGCGCTTTTGAATTGAACCCAGGAGCAAAATTGGCAGCCAGCGCTACGAAGCCTCTTCTGTTGGGTCCTGCTGCTAAGAAAAGCAGGACCCAGAATCCGTCACGTCCGATGAGGAGGCTTGGAAGAAGCTGTCATTGAGAACGGATCTGCTTCTCAGGCCATTGAACGCCTCTGTGCAAAAAGACAGATTATTCCCGACAACTAAAGAGACACCGTACATTTGCTTCACGCGGCTTTTGTTACTGGCGCTGTGGAAAGAAGAAACCGACAACCTCAAAAAAAGAGAAAAAAACCCACTCTGTTCTGTTCTTCAAGACGGGAGTTTTGCACACACACATTCCCTCCTCTTTTTGGCTCTCTGTGCGGAAGATCGATATTTTGGTCACAAGGTAGACATTAATTGCCTTCCAGTTTGTTCTCATAGCGGTCCGGCATACCATTCTTCTCTCTTCCTTCCAAATTGTGGGTTATTGTGTTGATTGATTAGCTCCAGACTTGTTGAATTGGATGCAAGGGGAAGGCGTTGCAAGCTAGGGATGGATTTGAAGTGTGCAAATATTTTTTTGGGGGGGTGGAACCCTCCAAAAAAAAAAAAAGGCACCCAGAAAGGCTGGCTGGTTGTGAAGATAGGTCTAGGCTGAAAAGCTGTGGTGTGAGGAATAAACTTGAATGGATCCTGAGAAGGAGGAATGCTATATGGCAATGCAGTTGTGCTTTTTGGGTGAAGCAGAAGAGAAAGGGGTCATCTGGATCGACCTACAGCAGCAACAGGAGGCGGTGTTTTTATCTACCCCCCGCCAGGCCTTAGGAATGACACGTAAAGCTACTTCTGAGTACCGGTAATTTCTTTATTGCTGTTCACCCATAGACAGAATCTTGCCGGACTAAAGTAATTATCTGCATAACTACAGATACACTCTGTGAACTGCTAGGGCTCTAGTCCCATTTTAAGCATGAAAGCTGGCTGGGTGTCTTTGGGCCAGTCACCGGGAGACAGTGAATTCTAGTTCCGCCTTATGCATGATAGCCAGTTGGGTGACTTTGGGCCAGTCATTAGGAGACAGTGAATTCTAGTTCCGCTTTAGGCATGATAGCCAGTTGGGTGACTTTAGGCCAGTCATTAGGAGACAGTGAATTCTAGTTCCGCTTTAGGCATGATAGCCAGTTGAGTGACTTTGGGCCAGTCATTAGGAGACAGTGAATTCTAGTTCCGCTTTAGGCATGATAGCCAGTTGGGTGACTTTGGGCCAGTCACCAGGAGACAGTGAATTCTAGTTCCGCTTTAGGCTTGAAAGCCAGCTGGGTGGACTTTGGGCCAGTCCCTCTCCCTCTCTCTCTCTCAGCCCAATCCACCTCACAAGATGGTTGTTGTGGAGAAAATAGGAGGACAAAGGGATGTGTTTGGATATGTTTGTCACCCGGAATTATTTATATAAAGCTAATAAAGGTGGGATATATAAGGAAACAAAATAAATAAATTATTCCCTAGAATAGAAATTGCCCTCATATGTAAAATATGTTTGTATTTTTTTATTATTAATAAAAAAATTTTTTAAAAAAAGTTGCCCTCATAAATCCCCTGGAAACGGGGGAACCGAAGGCACATCATGCTTTCCTGTAATTGCACGATTGAAAAGATTCAGTGACACGTTTTGTCAGGTGTGGGAAATAAAAAAAAAACATATCAAAAGCTTTTCTTCGGTTCCTCTCTGGATCTAATTAGCCATGTGGTGCTTTTTTCTGAGGTAAATGCTGGGACCTCTTTCGGTGATTTGGAATCAAATGATCAGATTGGCTTAAATTACCCCCTTTTTTTCCCCGATCTCTTTTTTTTCCCCTCGTCCTCTGGCGGAGGATTTTCTTAGCATCCAAGTTCACCTCAGCAATTAACTGTAGCCAGATTCTGCTTGTAGATAAGGATACTAAGCCCTTTTGTGTTCCTAATGCTCGCGCAAGGCTATTTATAGTATCAATTAATTCCTCATCTTGGTATGTGTCTTTGACACATCTGTTATGAAGCCCACACAAAATTTTGTATCTACGTCTCCATACAAGACGCCTTGTGCATTCAGCTTTGGTTTCACGTAGAGATTTGTTATCACCAGAGTTCAAGTATCTCAGTGTTCCAGAAATCTCAGGATGAAAATTACACAATCTTTATATATAAATACACACACACACAGAGAGAGAGAGAGAGAGAGAGAGAGAGAGAGAGAGAGATACCCTGTTTCCCCGAAAATAAGACCTCCCCGGATAATAAGCCCAATCAGGCTTTTGAGAGCATGTGCTAAAATAAGCCCCCCCTCCGAAAATAAGCCCTCCCCGGAAATATTTAAACGCATGTGCAGCCGGTCCCTGCCATTTCCTCTGGTTAGGGTTAGGGAGACAGAGCTGGAAATCAGGTAAGATGGCAAGAGGAGCCCCGTTTTGCTCCACGCACTCTCAAAATAATAAGACCTCCCCGAAAATAAGGCCAAGCACTTATTTCGGGGTTCAAATAAAAAAAAATATAAGACAGGGTTTTATTTTGGGGGAAACGCGGTATTTGCATGCAATTTTGGAGGAATCCGACCCTAAACATTCCAAAATTGGAGATGTTTAGCTGGAGAAATGAACGGGGAAAAAAAAGAAAGAAAGCATGCTTGGTCAGCATATGGAAGAATGTTCTCACTGTGGTGGAACATCTATTTTGGTAGAGGATCTATTTTGGCGCGGAAGACCCAACTTTGAAAAATGTTAGCCGAACGGGAGAAGATTTTTTTTTTTTACTTTGGAATGAGTGCGGAATCAATTTTGGAGTTCTTGTTCCAGTTAACCTCACTGGTGGGCTGCAACCAGTTCTGTGAGAGAGCGCTTTGCTCACACGCGCGCCTAATGCGTTGGCACGCAGCGTTCAAAATGCAGCGATTTGAAGCTCAGCTACTTACCTTCTAAGGCAGCCCCAGTAAGTAGAATGGCGGAGGCGTGGAAATCAGCTGTACCGCGCGAATCAGCTGAGCCAGAAAGAAGAAAATATAGGACAGGATATGGCGGGGGACGGTGGGTGGGGCCAGCTGATCATCGGAACTACCGATTCGTCTTAACCGGCCCGAAGCAGCAGCAGCCCACCACTGCTTCACCTCCTTGGAACATACAGGGAGACCAATGAAATGATCTTGAAGAAGTGTCTACCCAACCTTTTCTGAAGACCTCCAGAGATAAAGAACCTACAACTTCCATGGGTTGACTGTCAGTTTGCTGACTTAAGGTGCGTTTGATCATGAATGGAACTCCCGATAATTATTTTGAGGGGAAAGTAACTCTTAGCGAATGCAAAGATTTGACTCCTTTAAACAGTTTTGGTCTCGTCGCTTTTAGCACTCGGGCAAGTTCTGTGGTGGTTGGAGAGAAGATTGACAGCACGGAATTTGATTTACTGTATGCTTAATCCACGCTACTCTGTGCTGTTCAGAGATGGAGCCAGGCAAACATTTGTTCTCGGTTTTATGGATGGCTCGGTAAACATTTATGAGCGATGATGATTTGCGACGGAATTCAGTAAACCTTGGTGAAGCTAAGTGGTTTTAGTTGCTTCATATAGCCTCTTGAAGTGGGGAAAGATCTTTATTTATAAACTGAATAAGATTGATCTCTATCGGAGGTGGGAGAGGGATGCTTTAGTACCTAAATACGCCCATGTTCATTCCTGCTGATTGGAATTTTTTTTTTTAAGGCAGGATGCAATTCAATATTGGCGAACAGGTCAAGAGAATATTGTGTAAGGTTTGTTGTGAAACAGCACATTTATTAACAAAGATGGGGACAAAATATTACTTCTCCCTGTTTCATGCGGGCAAGGAGCCCACTAGAAGAGAATTTTTTGTAATCAGGGCTGAACTGTGGGGTCCTTGGAGTTCTCTGAGCTTGGTGGTTTTCTTATAGACATTTCAGCTAACATCATCAGTGCTAGAAGGAAGGGAGGTTTGCAGAGAGGAGAAGGAGGAGGAGAAGGACTGGGAGCTTTGGTACTCTCTAAGCTTGATTGCTTCTTTGGATGCTTTCATTACCCAACTAGGTGACATCATCAATGCTAGATGGGAGTGGGGTTTGCGGAGTGGAGGAAGGAGGTGCGCGTGAAGAGCAGCTGGCTGGTGCGCATGCGTATGCCAGAAACCCAAAGACCAGCTGGCTGGCGCACACATGCGTACCAGCCAGGGGTGAAATGCTCCAGGATCGGACCGGATTGCCCGAACTGGTAGCGATTTTTCCTTGTGGTTCGGCGAGTTTTAACCAGGAAGTAATGTTTTTTAACCTTCTGCGCATGCACAGAAAATTTTACACATGCGCAGAAGGTGTGCGTGCAGTGCATACACTTCCAAACCGGTAAGGAAGGTAAGTAGATTTTACCCCTGGTACCGGCCCGCTAGTTTTCGGGTTTCCGATGCTCCGGTGCGCGCATATGCACACAGATGCACGCATGTTCCGGTTTGGGCACCCAGTGCCGAAAAGATTTGCCATCCCTGTCCTAGAGAATGGTTGTTGCAGTTCTTAACACTGTGTGTTGTAAATGAGCCGAGGTGGCGCAGTGGTTAGAGTGCTGTACTACAGCTACTTCAGCTGACTGCTAGTTCACCAGATCAGCAGATCAAATCTCACCGGCTCAAGGTTGACTCAGCCTTCCATCCTTCCGAGGTGGGTAAAATGAGGACCCAGATTGTTAGGGGGGCGATATGCTATTTAGTATACTATCGATTGTTGTAAGCCGCCCAGAGTGGGCAGCATAGAAATTATTATTATTATTATTATTATTATTATTATTATTATTATTATTATTGTCGTGTGTTGTCCCGATTGTAATTGGAGCCCTTGGAGCAATACCCAAAGGGCTACCCCGCTATTTAGAAATTCTAAATTTGCCGGACTTGAACATTTTGACTCTACATAAAAAACACCTTACTCGGAACAGCTTACATCCTCTGACGATACCTTAACAGTTCCTAGGTCCTTGGTTAGGACTCGAGCTGCTGAGCTATTAACCAGCCTCAAAGGCTGTGAATCTCACTAAAAATTTAATAATAATAATAATAATAATAATAATAATAATAATAATAATAATAATAGACTCCTGTTTTTTCTGTTGAAATTAAAAAAATAACTCCAGATCATTTTCCACCCTCCTAAATGGGCACTGAGTTGGGGAAATATTCCCCTCTCTATTATTTTTTTTTTTTCCACCGAGACATTTCCTCTCTCTTCAATCTCTCCTTGGCTGAACTCTTTGTTTCGCAGATTACTTTGGGGTGCGACTGTGGGTGTGGGTGTCTACCTTAAACAAAAACCCTGTCCCTGATCCTTTCCACCCCCCACCCCCATTTCTTTCTTCTGACATCAGCACACTGTGACTGTCTGTCTGTGTCTGCATTGAAACTGCCACCTTTTGTTCGCTGCTTTTCATTGGTGTGGGATTGTTGATAATCGGCCAAATTAGAGGAGGAATGGAGAGCAAAGGCCATTGAAGCAAAGAAACAGCTCCGGTTGGAGCAGAGGAGAGAGGCTTAGCTTGGATACTGGAATTTGCTGGACTCCGCAAGGAGACAGTTGCAGAAGAATATGTAATAATTACTTCCTTAATAGCTCACTCAGCACCCGGGCTTAAAACGGGGGCTCTGGAGAAACAAAACAGAGCTGATGGTTATCACCCAGAGGAGTCCCTACAGATGACAACAAAAGGCAAAAGACCAATTTTAAGTTCTCAAGATGTTTATGATAATGTAGTAGTGGTGGTGGGGGGGGGGACCCAATATAGAAAGCCAATTTGGTCTAGTTAGTTAAGGCACCTGGCTAGAAAGCAGGAGACCCATCAGTTCTAGTCCTACTTTAGCCATGAAAACCAGCTGGGTGAGTTTTAGTCAATAACCAGGAGATGGTGAATTCTAGTCTTGCTTAGTTGTGAAAGCTGACTGGGTGACTTTGGGGCAATCACCAGGAGATGGTGACTTCTAGTCTTGCTTAGTCATTAAAGCCAACTCAGTGACTTTGGGCCAGTCACCAGGAGATGTTGAGTTCTAGTTTTGCTTAGTTATGAAAGCTGACTGGGTGTCTTTGGGCCAATCACCAGGAGATGGTGACTTCTAGCCTTGCTCAGTTGTGAAAGCCGACTCAATGACTTTGGGCCAGTTCCTCCCTCTCAACCTTGTGAAAGCCAACTCAGTAACTTTGGGCCAATCACCAGGAGATGGTGACTTCTAGTCTTGCTTTGTTATGAAAGCTGACTGAGTGACTTTGGGCCAGTCACCAGGAGATGGTGACTTCTAGCCTTGCTTAGTTGTGAAAGCCGACTGGGTGACTTTGGGCCAATCACCAGGAGATGTTGAGTTCTAGTCTTGCTTAGTCATGAAAGCCAACTGAGTGACTTTGGGCCAGTCACCAGGAGATGGTGACTTCTAGCCTTGCTTAGTTATGAAAGCCTCTGGGTGACTTTGGGGCAATCACCAGGAGATGTTGAGTTCTAGTCTTGCTTAGTTGTGAAAGCCAACTGGGTGACTTTGGGGCAATCACCAGGAGATGGTGACTTCTAGTCTTGTTTAGTCATGAAAGCCAACTGGGTGACTTTGGGCCAATCACTAGGAGATGGTGACTTGTAGTCTTGCTTTGTTATGAAAGCTGACTGAGTGACTTTGGGCCAGTCACCAGGAGATGGTGACTTCTAGCCTTGCTTAGTTATGAAAGCCTCTGGGTGACTTTGGGGCAATCACCAGGAGATGTTGAGTTCTAGTCTTGCTTAGTCATGAAAGCCAACTGGGTGACTTTGGGCAATCACCAGGAGATGGTGACTTCTAGTCTTGCTTAGTTATGAAATCTGACTAGGTGACTTTGGGCCAGTTCCTCCCTCTCAACCTAACCCAACTGACACGGTTGTTGTGAGGTAAATGGGAAGAGGAAGATGTGTTTGATATGTTCACCGACTGGAGTTGTTCGTGAAAATAATAGGGGGGAAAAATGTGGAGAACAGAAGTTAAAAACCTTTTGGGTCCTTCAATGCGACTTGTCTCTGATTTTTCATTCTTGTTAGGATGGGGCAGGTTGGAGAAACTAATTTAAAAAAAAAACAAAAAGAAAGAAATCCAGAATAAATTCCAACCAGAATCTCTTTATGCATCTCTTTTATGGATTTTCTTTTCAATCATAGCACCATCAATCTCAATGGTTTTCCTCAGTTTTATGGCGGGGAAGAGCATGAATCGGGGGATGGGAAACCCCCAATGGCCCACAGGACTGTGATTCATCTCCCTCTTTTGAGGAGTGTGAGGATGGAATATTTTTCACGGTGAGCCAATATTAAAACAGCACCATTGGGTAGATTAGAGAAAAAAGTGAAATATTAAGAGAGATCTGCTGCAAACGCTCAAGATGACTCACTTAAGGATGGGTCTGTTAGAAACCAACCTTCCCTTTGGAATTTTCTGGAAGAAGTGAGTCGAATTCCACCCAACGTCTACATACCAAGAAAGAGCCATCCAAGGGAGGAACAAAAGACACTTGAATTTCTTCTTCCTTTTTTCAGGTTGATGGAGTTTAGCCTTTGCTAACCTGGTGCCCTTCAATGCTCAAGTAAATTTATTTTTATTTTTTATTTCCAATTTATATACCGCCCTTCTCCCTGAGATCTCAGGGCGGTGTACAGCCAGAATTAAGAACATGAAATACAAATATTAAAAAACAATTAAAATATATATAAATTTGGCCCAAAAATTAAAAATCACAAACCAATTAAAACATTTTAAAATTTCAAAAAGGGCAGATTATTACTAAATTGGGAGTTATAATAATATTATGCTAAATTAGAAGTTATCATACAATGTTATAGCAGACTGCTTTTTTTTTGAAATGTATGGTAAAAGGGGAAAGTAACAATATCAATAATATTTTTAGTAAGTAAGGGTCAGTATATAGAGGAGGGAGTAAGGAGATGGTAAAATATTATGTAATCTGTTATGAATTAGGTTTTTGGTGTGAAGAAGTCACGGGGGGGGATGGGTGGCGAGGGGGGGTTAGGGAGGAAGGGGGGAAGGAAAAAAGGGGGAAAAATTTGTATTTGAAAACTTTTTCAATTAAAAAAAAAAACATTTTAAAATTTCTTCTTAAGCCAGCCCAGCTTGCTGGAAAAAGTGGGTTTTAAGGGCACGGCGGAAGGCACTGGACCATTAAGTCATGGTCCCATCAACTTTGGAATCGTGAAGGTCCCATCACCATTGGAAGGCCCCCCAGTAGAGGAAGGTCGATAGAGTTGCACCGTACGGTCATAGCATTAAAATAGTGCCTCTCAGCCTCAAGAGCTTTAAGATGTGTGGACTTCAGCCCCCAGAATTCCCCAGCCAGCATGGGAATTCTCCCAGGGAATCCTGGGAATTGAAGTCCATACATTTTCAACGTTTCTCAAATTGAGATACGCTGCTGTAAAGCATTCCAAACTCCCTTGTACTCTATAGTTTTTGTTCTTTTTCTTCTCTGTTATGCAGCTAATCTTCTTTGGTGAAATAAAATGTCTAGAAACAACGGAGAGTAGTCTTACTAACGCCTTGCTAACTAACTTCTCTTCTTTCTTCCTCTCTCTTTTTTTCCCTCTCTCTTTCTTTACAGCTTTTTCTGCTTAAGGTTGTCTGTGGCTTCATTTCCTCTAGAGATTAATGTGTGATGTCCCAACCTTCTTAGCATAAAGGCCTTCCGAAATCTTCTTAGGTGTGTATTTTCTTCTTCTTCTTCTTCCTCAATGCATGTTTTCCAAAATTGCTTGAGGGGAATGTTGCATGTCCTGGAATGCTACTTAAGATCGGCACAGATTTAACTACAGGTAGTCCTCGACTTAACGACCACAATTTGAGCCCAACATTTCTGTTGCTAAGAGAGAGAGTTGTTCAGGGAATCACCTCAGCCGTTGAGTTAATAATACGGTTGTTAACTGAATTCCCCATCGACTTTGCTAGTCAGAGGGTTGCAAAAGGGGAACACATAAACCCAGCATCAGTGGTGGGATTCAGCCGGTTCGGGAAAACTGATTGTTAAATTGCTGGCTGGCCCTGCCCTGCCCCTTCCAGGAGTCCCCACACGCCCCGTTTTGGTTCCCAGGTAAGTGCAGGGAGGCCTACTAGGCCCAAAATGGGGCATGGTGGTGTGTGTGGCGTGCCCCTCATGGCCTGTTTTGCTCCCAGGAGGCTGCAGGGAGGCCTACTAGGCCCAAAATGGGGTACGGGAAAGGCATTTTTGCTCCGAGGAGGTTGCGGGGAGGCCTACTAGGCCCAAAATGGGGTGCGGGAAAGGCATTTTTGCTCCGAGGAGGCTGCAGGGAGGCCTTCTAGGCCCAAAATGGGGTACGGGAAAGGCATTTTTGCTCCGAGGAGGCTGTAGGGAGGCCTACTAGGCCCAAAATGGGGTGCGGGAAAGGCATTTTTGCTCCGAGGAGGCTGCAGGGAGGCCTACTAGGCCCAAAATGGGGTACGGGAAAGGCATTTTTGCTCCGAGGAGGCTGCAGGGAGGCCTACTAGGCCCAAAATGGGGTACGGGAAAGGCATTTTTGCTCCGAGGAGGCTGCAGGGAGGCCTACTAGACCCAAATTGGGGTACGGGAAAGGCATTTTTGCTCCGAGGAGGCTGCAGGGAGGCCTACTAGGCCCAAAATGGGGTGCGGGAAAGGCATTTTTGCTCCGAGGAGGCTGCAGGGAGGCCTACTAGGCCCAAAATGGGGTGCGGGAAAGGCATTTTTGCTCCGAGGAGGCTGTAGGGAGGCCTACTAGGCCCAAAATGGGGTACGGGAAAGGCATTTTTGCTCCCAGGAGGCTGCAGGGAGGCCTACTAGGCCCAAATTGGGGTACGGGAAAGGCATTTTTGCTCCAAGGAGGCTGCAGGGAGGCCTACTAGGCCCAAATTGGGGTGCAGGGAAGGCATTTTTGCTCCGAGGAGGCTGCAGGGAGGCCTACTAGGCCCAAAATGGGGTCCGGGAAAGGCATTTTTGCTCCCAGGAGGCTGCAGGGAGGCCTACTAGACCCAAATTGGGGTGCGGGGAAGGCGTTTTTGCTCCCAGGGGGGTGCAGGAGGCCGAGTACTGCCTGTCACACCCTCTGGCCATGTCCACTATGGCTATGCCCACCCAGCCAGTCATTAGGGAAGAGAACCGGTTGTTAAATCATTTGAACCCCACCACTGCCCGGGACACTTCAACCGTCATAAATATGAATCAGTTGCCAAGCATCTGAATTTAGATCAGGTGACTGTAGGGATTGTGCAACGGTCGTAAGAGTGAAAACTGGTCACAAGTCACTTTTTTTCAGTGCCGTTGTCGAACTATCGAACTATCACTAAACAAATTGTTGTAAGTCGAATGTAAATCGAAACTGTATAGAGTTTCATTGCCTAGTAATAAGGCAACACTTAAGGCCATTTTTTTTTCTTCAAATGCCACACAGCAACAACAGGTTACACACTTTAGATGGCGAGAATGGTTTCACTGTCCCATTTTCTGGCTTTTTGATGTACAGAATTCTGACACCGAAATTGGATTCCCACGAATCCTGACCAACTTTTCAGTTATAAGTTTGCAGTCCCCTTTTTTGATCAAAAAATACTTGTCTTAAATCTAGCTATATAAACTATTTGGAAGGATAGATAGTTCAGGGCAAGGGTGGGATTCAAAAACTTTAGCAACCGGTTCTCTGCCCGGTTGCTGGATGGGCGTGGCCATGGTGGGCGTGGCCTACTCGGCCTCCTGCACCATGGCGGCGGCGGGGCATTTTCACCCTCCCCAGGCTCCGGAGGCTTTCCTCGAGCTTTCGGGAGGGTGAAAACGGCCTCCCCTGGGATCCAGAGGCCAGAAACGGACCCGTTTCCAGACTTCCGGAACTTCCGGGAGGCCCGTTTTTCACCCTCCCAGAGCCTCTGTGTGGGTCCTGCACTTACCTGACATCCAAAACGGGCCGTGTGGAGGCTCCTGGGAGAGGCGGGGTGGGCAGAGCCAGCCAATTCATGCTACTACCGGTTCGGCGAACCAGATGTAAATGTAGCATCCGATTTGCCCGAACCGATCCGAACCGGCTGAATCCCACCCCTGGTTCAGGGATAAGACGTATGGAAGAAAATTGAAAGCTTTTATATAGCGAAGCTGGCTTTGCTCCAAATTTTGAAGGTGTTAAATGTATAAATAGCACAGTGTAACCAGCAGATTTAACTAGAATTCTTCTAAGTAGATTTGTAGCTGACATTTCCTAGTCTCTTCATTTAGTTACTAATGATGAAGCAGATAAGAACTGAGTTAGTTGTACCTGGATGAATAACCAGAAAATAATTAGTGGAGACGGTGCAGAAATGCCTCATCCATCTTTCCAAGAAGAGTTTAGTACGTTTCTTTCCCAAATGAACAACTGTTATAACAGCCATCCTTTAAATAGCTTCTCATCACGCTCGCTTCACAGGAGACTTCCAAAGAGAGTTAAACAACGGGAGGGAATGAATGAGCGAGTAACTTTACTCCACTCAGTGAGCGTTGAAAGAGAGGGGAGATTTGAACCAGGGTCTACTCAGCACTTGATTTTACAGGTAGTTCTCGACTTATGACCACAATTGAGCCCCAAATTTCTGCCGCTAAGCGAGACATTTCTTAAGTGAGTTTTGCCCCATTGTCTGGCCTTCCTTGCCACGATTGTTAAGTCAATCACTGCAGTTGTTAACTTAGTAACACGCAGAGGTGGTATTTAGCCGGTTCTATCCAGTTCGGGCGAATTGATAGCGGCAGCTGCGGGAGGCACCGCCCCCCCCCACCTGGACGTCATCACGTCCCATTAATGCACCTTTTTGACGCTCTGCATGTGCACTCACATTTGCGAATCGGTAGCGAAAGTAAGTGAATACTAACCCTGGTAACATGGTTGTTAAGTGAATCTGGCTTCCCCATTGACTTTGCCCATCAGAAGGTCGCAAAAGGGGGATCTTGTGACCCCCTGGGACACTGCCACCATCATAAATATGAGTCAGTTGCCAAGCGTCTGAATTTTGATCACGTGACTGTGGGAATTCTGCAATGGTTGTAAGTGCGAAACATGGTTCTAAAGTCACTTTTTGCAGTGCTGTTCTAACTTTGAATGGTCACCAAATGAATGGTTGTAAGTCGAGGACTGCCTGTAATTCAACCACTCGGCTGTCTTGATTCTTGGGAGAATTTTACTCCTGTGGAGCCAACTTTAACCCAACTCAGGCCTTTCATGAAGCTGTGTACTTGTGTGGAGTGGCCTGTGAGAATGGCCTTGGTACACAGAAGGAAGAGCTGCAGATTGGACAGCAGTCAGATCAGAGGCAGCCGAGCCCTTTGCACACGTTCCCGACCATAGCAAAAAGATCTTGAATTGATCTTTCATTTACTGTAATGGCATGCAAGCATGGAAACATGTTCATCCTTTCTTCGGTCTGTCAATTGCATTTCGCTGTTCGTCTCTGAAGCACTTCCACCACGTGGTGTGAAGTGTTCCACTTCGGGTTGGTTAGCATATCTTAGATTCTATAATTAAAACTTGGAAATATTTTTGAATTGCCTCGTTGTGGGGCTTCATCTACGTCAGAGGTGTCCAACATTGGCAACTTTTCAAGACCTGTGGATTTCAAACTCCCAGAATTCTTTTGTTTCATTTTATGTCCTTCCTTGCCATGGGTGTTAAGTGAATCACTGCAATTGTTAAGTCAGTAACACAGTTGTTAAGTGAATCTGGCTTCCCCATGGACTGTGCATGTCAGAAGGTCACAAAAGGGGATCACGTGACTCTGGGACAGTCATAAATATGAGCCAGTTGCCAAGCAGGGATGCTGCAATGGTCATAAGTGTGAAAAACGGTCCCTAAGACCTTTTTTCTGGTGCCGTTGTAAACTTTGAATGGTCACTAAAAAAATGGTTGTAAGTTGAGTTGAAGTGTTGTGGCTGTTGGCCACCGGCACCTCCAGCAGCCGAAGCAGAGGAGAAGGAGGTGTGGGAGTCAGAGTCAGCATCAAGGCAACCTGAGAGCACTGAGGGGGAAGAGCGAATGGAGCTGTCAGAGAGAGAGAGGTGGAGACTGGGCCGTCCGTCAGCCCTCAGATGGAGAGTCAACAGCCCCCAGGTCTGGAGGGGGCTGATGATGAGGAGGAGGAACAGCTGGGTCCAGTGCCTGACACGCAGATGGGCAAAAGGCACAAGAGAGGAGAGCAGTGGAAATCTATGGGCCGGTCCTCGGAATGGAAGAGCCACCGCTGCTAGCGAGGTCCCACTCTAGCTCTGGGGATAAAAGGCAAGGGGCGGAGATGAATAGATGTGACAGACAACTATTCATCTCCTTGCCGGACAGACTTATTAGCCTGCATTGAGAGAGAAACTTTTTGCCGGGGCTGCCGGCGCTCCTAATAAAGGAATCTTTGAGTTAACTTCAAAGGGTTTGTCGTGTTTGGGGAGCTGGGTCAGAACGTGAAGTCCACAAAGTTGCCAAGGTTGGACACTGCCGATCTCCCTTTTACTCCTGACCTGTGTCAGCCTAATTTTTGTCCTTTGCCCTATCAGTGACCAAGCCAGACCTTTTGAGCCCAACCATGGATGACTATGATATCCGATCCGCCGCGAGCATCTTGGCCTCTGTGAAGGAGCAAGAGGCTCGCTTTGAGCGTCTCACCCGAGCGCTGGAAGAGGAACGCCGCAATGTCTCCCTGCAACTCGAGCGGGCCAACCAGCCCTCGGATCGCATAAACGTCTGCAACATTGGCAGTGGGCAGCCCCTAGCGACTGCTTGGCAGCAGCTGGTTCTGCAGGTAAAGGGCCTGCCCTTCTTCTCCTTTGACACCCCCCCCCCGCATAACGCCAGATTTGCATATCTGTGAATAGTTAAAAACGGTGTGGTCTTTCCCCATGTGTCACCCAAAGAGTTGTTTTTTCTTTCCATCATTTGCATCAGCATCAGCATTTAATGAGTCCGGGCAACTGAATGGACTTAGCAGAGCGTTTTAATGGCCGGATGCCTTTCCTGTTACCAATGCAGAGTTTTGTTCAGCAGATATATTCTCATTGTGCCCAGAGAGAGAGAAATATCTGGAAATTTCTTTCAGATTTTTCTAGCTGGCCCCTTTGAGCCTCCTTGAGGATAGATGGGAAAACAAGGATGCTGCAGACAATCATCATCATCTTCATTTAACGACCCCATAATCCCTCTCGTGTGGGAAAGTAGGAGGGGGGATTTAGTAGAGGGGTGGTCTTTAGACATAATAGCACTCTTCCTGTCGGTCAAGGTCAGGCCGATCCTGCATCTGGAGAAGGAGTGATTGGAGTGATGTCTTGAGATGGGACGGAGGGTGATTGGAGCATGTGATCGACTGAGGAGTGAGGGGATGGTTTTGGGGGGGTTTGATTCATTGAGGGAAAACCCGGACCTCTCAGATTCAGGTTTTCCCAGATGTGCCAGTTTACCTATTCTAGTAAATACAACTTTGAAAAATGTTTGCTTCAAAGTTTTTACTTGGAGTTGGGTTTTTTTTCTGGAACGCTGACAGTCTGGGCAACTGAATGGAGTTAGTAGAGCATTTTAATGGCCGGATGCCTTCCTGTTGTCAGTGCGGAGCTTTGTTCAGCAGATTATTTATTTTATTTATTTATTGCGATTTATATGCCGCCTTTCTCCCTAGGGACTCAAGGCGGCTTACAAAATGACAACTTCAATACAAATCACAATACAATACCAAATTAAAATCAGTAATCCAATTAAAAAACGATTTAAAATTATACCAGTGTACCCCCAAACAGATCAGTTTAATTGGCGGAAGAGCCACGTCTTCAGCTCGTGACGGAAGGAAAGAAGGTCGGGGGGCTGTCCTGAGCTCAGTGGGCAATCCATTCCAGAGGGTCGGGGCTCCCACAGAGAATGCCCTCCCCCTGGGGGTCGTCAGCCGACATTGTTTGGCCGACGGCACCCTGAGGAGGCCGACTCTGTGAGAGCGCACAGGACGATGGGAGAACGGCTGGAGATGGTCCTGCAAGTACCCCGGGCCTAAAACAGATTATATTTTCATCGTGCCCAGAGAGAGATAAATATCGGCCTTTACCTAGGATCGAACTCACAGCCTCCTGATTGTGGGGCAAGAACTCCACCTCTAGGCCACCGGTACCACTCTGCTATTCCCATCATTTTAATCATGTGAGCGAATAAAATGAGCACAGAATTGTCACCGCTTCCTTGGATTTTGGATGGGAAGGTGGCAAAGATGGCTTGGTTGCAAGGTTTGGAAGATGGCCAGCTACCCATAGAAGAGAATATTCGTAGCTCAGGTTTGAACAGCGAGGTCCTTGGTGCTCTCTGAGCTTGGGGTTTTTTTTGCAGCAGGTCCATTACCAAATAGGTCACATCATCGGAAGAAATCCCCACTTCCTGCTAGCACTGGTGTTGTTACCTAGTTGGGTCATGAAACGTCTACGAGAAAACCATCAAGCTCCGAGAACACTGAGGACTTCCACAGATGATGAGGTCCAGAGCGAACAGGAGTGGTTTGTTGATTCACACCTTCGGTTTGCTAGAAGAGAAATGGAGCTTGACCCAAAATGCTGATACTCAGCCAAAATCGAGTAGTATAGTTTAATATTTATGACCATCTTATGCATTATCTTGATGGTTACCTGAGCGCAGTCTACGTTCCAGAGAATGGACTTGTTTATGGAGTATTTTCATTAATAACATGTATGTTAATACTGGTACCGGGGTGTTGTGACCCCGGCCCCGGAGGCTGATTTATCTTCGCATGCTGATTCGGAGGATGATATGGAGGAGGAGGAAGCTGGCACGAGCTATGTGCTGGAGGGGCCGTCTTCACTGGTGAGTCAGCAAGAACTGACAGTTGCTGACGTGCCTCTGGAGCCCAGCCAAATTGAGGAGGAAACAGAGGCCGGTAACGACTAGGGGGAGCCCCTATTGGATGCAAGAGAGAGACGTAGGAGACGTCGTAGAGAACAGCTATTGCTATGTCCCAAGAGGTGTAGTCAGGAGACGTAGGGCCACACTCTACAAAGTATAAAAGGGGTGTGACTGGGCTGGAAAGGCATGGTGAACAATTTGTTGGTGTTTTGGATGCAGTGGATTTACAATTGTTAATTTGGAGGTTTTTTTGACAAGAGTCTGCATTCCTGCATTAGCCTGCTCGCCATCTGCCAAGACCTTTGGAACATTGCCCGGTAACTATTGGACTGATATACCCTTTGGAAGAGAACTATTTATTAAAGGGCCAGCTTCAATCTCTCTAGCCTGCATTTGTTACTGCCGGGCTATTTGAGCCTCTGCAAGGCCACTCGTGGGAGGGGACAGAACATGGGGATTCTAGCAACAATCACCAGAATTGATGATCCTAAGCAGGCTTTCATTTCTATCATCTGTAGATGGTGGGGGGGTTGTGAACGTAACACATCTGGGGCAGGGGTTCTACTTACCTTTACTACCAGTTCACATCACGCCCGCACGCGCCTGCTCGCTTTGCTTGCGCCCACCTGCGCAGATCATCTATGATGATATCTGTGTCAGTGGGTGGAGCCTCCCGCCGGTTTTACTACCGGGGGCAACCCACCACTGATCTGGGGAAGAATGTATTGATAAGAACTGACAATAAGGAATGGTTGGTTGTTCCAGAGCAGGAGTGTCAAATTCGATTTCACTGGGATTGTGTTTGACCACGTGGGGGGCGTGGGGGTGTGGACAGGGTGGGTGTGGCCCAGGGGTGGGTTCTACTTACATTACTACCAGTTCGCAACGGGGCCGTGCGCACTCTTCTGCGCATGCACAGAAGCATTCTGATGACGTCGGGGTTGGTGGGCGGAGCCTCCCTCCAGTTTTACTACCGGTTCTATAGAACCGGTCTGAACCGGGGGC
The DNA here is from genome assembly GCF_029531705.1 of Pantherophis guttatus. The sequence continues at coordinate 2,959,620 of NW_026844101.1, forward strand.
AACCCAGCACTGGTGTGGCCGGCTTGATGTCACTCGTGTCGGGGGCGCCTGTGGCAGCCCGAGCACTCTGCCAACGAAAACAGGCTCCTGAGCTCCGTTTTCAGCTGCGACGGCCTCTTGCAACCCTCTGCCAGTGAAAACAGAAGGCCATGTGCAGCCCTCTCGAGCTGTTTTTGCTGGCAAAAACACCGTGGGCCGGTCCTTTTCTGTTTCCAGGGTGGCCCCGCAGGCCAGATCTAAGCACCCCGTGGGCTGGATCCAGTGGTGGGATTCAGCCGGTTCTGTCCGGTTTGAGCAAACCGGTAGTGGCGACTGTGGGAGGCTCTGCCCACCCACCCAGACATAATGCACAAGGCGGTGTTTGCGACTGAAGCAAGCGCATGGGCACGCTCATATTTGCGAATCAGTAAGGAAGGTAAGTGAATCCCACCTCTGGCTGGATCCGGCCCCCAGGCCTTGAGTTGTGACACCCTTGTTCCAGAGCACGGTTGCCCAGCTAGCGTGCCATTAAAATGACCCACTTCTATGTCTTCTACAAGGGAGCGCTATTTTTGCAATTTGGTGCCTGCACAATTTCAAGAATTTCCAATACATCTGAAGGTCCCTAAGGATGGGGAGGAGGGGACGGGGGGGAGGAGAAACTGCCTAGTAATCCACTTGTCTGTCTCTTGAGATGTTCAGGTGAGACACGTCTTCATATCCCCTTGTTAGAGGAAGTACGCTAAGGTGGAACAATTTCTTGATTTTGCTCCTTTATATGGCTGCTGCTCCTACTATCCTGTTTCCCCAAAAATAAGACATCCTCTGATAATAAGCCCAATTGGCAATAAGGCCAAGCGCTTATTTCAGGGTTCAAAAAAATATAAGACAGGGTCTTATTTTCGGGGAAACACGTAATCTATCTATCTATCTATCTATCTATCTATCTATCTATCTATCTATCTATATCTATGTACCTATCATCCATCCATCCATCCATCTATCCATCTATTCTATCTATCTATCTATCTATATCTATCTATCTATCTATCTATCTATCTATCTATCTCTATCTAACTATCTCTATCTATCTATCTCTATCTATCTATCTCTATCTATCTATCTACCTATCATCTATCTATCTATCTATCTATCTATCTATCTATCATCCATCCATCTATCCATCTATCTATGTACCTATCATCCATCCATCCATCCATCCATCCATCCATCCATCCATCCATCCATCTATCTATCTATCTATCTATCTATCTATCTATCTATCTATCTATCTATCTATCCTGCTTTCCCCAAAATAAAGACATCCCCTGATAATAAGCCCAATTGGCAATAAGGCCAAGCGCTTATTTCAGGGTTCAAAAAAATATAAGACAGGGTCTTATTTTCGGGGAAACACGTAATCTATCTATCTATCTATCTATCTATCTATCTATCTATCTATCTATCTATCTATCTATATCTATGTACCTATCATCCATCCATCCATCCATCTATCCATCTATTCTATCTATCTATATCTATCTATCTATCTATCTATCTATCTATCTATCTCTATCTAACTATCTCTATCTATCTATCTATCTATCTCTATCTATCTATCTCTATCTATCTATCTACCTATCATCTATCTATCTATCTATCTATCTATCTATCTATCTATCATCCATCCATCTATCCATCTATCTATGTACCTATCATCCATCCATCCATCCATCCATCCATCCATCCATCCATCCATCTATCTATCTATCTATCTATCTATCTATCCTGCTTTCCCCAAAATAAAGACATCCCCTGATAATAAGCCCAATTGGGCTTTTGAGCGCATGGCAATAAGGCCAAGCGCTTATTTCAGGGTTCAAAAAAATATAAGACAGGGTCTTATTTTCGGGGAAACACGGTATTCTCTGCAACATTTCATTGCACAGAATTAATTTCTCCTTTAGTTTTTTCAAGCTAAGCCTTGCTGGTTAATGTATCACACTGTTTTCCCATCCTTTTCTGGTTTTGTAACAAAGCTCTTATCTCTTGTTTAAATTACTCTACCTGTGTTGTTAAACCTCCCCGCAAATTCCCGATAGAGTGCAGTGTGTAAATATCGTAAAGAGTCGTGTAATTTTTTTCTTCGCTTCAGGCATATGGAGTCATTGCTTTAGGAAATGGAAATTGAAGCAGGCCAAATCAAATTTCATTGTCTCCAGCTTCGGAATTAACCTAATATACTGGTCTTCCTGGGGAAAAAAAAATAATCTCTCTGTATTTATTATTCCTTCTCGGCTAGTTATAAATCTATTTTCTCCATCTGTTGAGAAATGTTATGCTCGAAAGGTAGCTGAGTTTGCAATGGATTTTTACATTTTTTTTGTGCTTTTTTTGGGTGTGTGGGTGTGTATGTGTGAGCGAAAGGGAAGTCCGCAATATATTGATTTCTGTTCCACCAGCAAGCAGAGTGACCTGAATCTTTCTCAAGCTAAGCAAAAGACCTGAATTTTAACAAGCCGCCGGTGTTTACTTAGGCTAAACAAACTCCGTTTCACACACCCAGCAGATTCTGGGTAGCCGTGGATCAAAATGCTAATGGCTATGTGTCACCCTGGACATCTGTTACATCTTTTTTAAAAACTCTAAAAATCTGACCTTGGAGCTAGGAAATAGATCTAGATAGATAGATAGATAGATAGATAGATAGATAGATAGATAGATGATAGATAGAGATAGATAATGATAGATATGTATCTGTATCTCTGTATCTACATCTGTCTGTCCGTCCGTCCGTCCGTCCATCCATATCATCTATGTATGTATGTATGTATGTATGTATGTATGTATGTATGTATCTTATCTATCTATCTATCTATCTATCTATCTATCTATCTATCCTTCCATATCCATCCATCCATATCATCCATCTATCTCTCTTCTCTCTCTCTCTCCCTCCCTCTCTCCATCTCTCTCTCTCTATCCATCCATCCATCCATCCATCCATCCATCCATCCATCATCTATTTCTCTCTCTCTCCCTCCCTCCCGCTCCCTCCCTCCCTCCATCTCTATCTATCTATCTATCTATCTATCCTATCTATCTATCTACCTACCTACCTACCTACCTACCTACCTACCTACCTACCTACCTATCTATGTCTTTGGTTAATCGGGTTTTCTCCCGCGTAAAATTGGAAGTGTCTTGGCGATGTTTCAATGAAGTCTTATTCGTCATCTTCAGGCTGGTGTTTTCGGCTTCGTGAAACACCAGCCTGAAGATGATGAATGAGACTTCGTCGAAATGTCGCCAAGACACTTCCAATTTTACGCGGGAGAAAACCCGAATAACTAAAGACCTACATACAAACACCCGCGAAAACCTCAGAAAACATCTATCTATCTATCTATCTATCTATTTATCTATCTATCTATCTATCTATCTATCTATCTATCTATCTATCTATCCATCCATCCATCTATCTTTCTCTCTCTCTCTCCCTCCCTCCCTCCCTCCATCTCTATAATCTATCTATCTATCCATCCATCCATCCATCCATCCATCCATCCATCCATCCATCCATCCATATCATCTCTCTCTCCCCCTCCCTCCATCTCTATCATCTATCTATCCATCCATCCATCCATTCATCCATCTAATCTATCTTAGTTGTCCCCTGTTTGAAACCCCGTTGGTTTCAAACCAAGAACTTTGATTCATGATCCAAGCACACTTTATAAACTATGACATAAGATTTCCAACATGAATTTCATGCTATTTTTTTTTCCACTTTGAAGGAGCTACCTCCAACCTCTGTACCTCCTTGGTTGAATGTGTAACCAAAGATGGCTTAAAATGTTGGCTAATAATTGCTAGAAGAGAGGCATTTTCTTAATGCAATTTGTACTTGCTGGATTTTCTTATATTTATCAATGTTTATCCCGCAGGACGTTCCCTGATTTAGAGACGTTTCTGTGGTGGAGTCGGAGTTTTAAATGATTAATATAATAAATCTTTGATAATGGTCCTTCAGCTACAGAATATCTTTCCCAAATCCAGCTACCCAGAGTAATCATTGTTGTTGGGCTTTTTTGCCAAAGGAGATATTTTTAATTTCCCTTGGCATTGACAATGATACTATCATCTCTTAATAATATATTTTTAATTTCAAGTTATAGGGTGGTGGTGACGTGGGGAAGATTTGGAAAATTAATCAAATGATCTGCTTTGTTTCATTCTGCTGTTTTATTTCCTACTAGTTGATAACCCGGCATCGCCTGGGTATTTATGTATCCCAATCTTTTTTTTTTTAAAGAACCAATCCCCCTTACCAGAGGGAGCCCCCTTGTGGAGTACTGTGAAGCCGATTCCATGGCATGTCCACTGTGCTGTACAGTAGAAGCCATTTTAAGGCACAACAGGCTGTATCTTAACAGAACTTGAATCCAAAGTGCACACTATCACTGTCAAAAGTACTGTGATTTGACACTATAGATATAATTCATTCCTTTTCATTTCAGCAGCCCAGGTGTTCCAGAGTTATGCTGGAACATACCCACGCAGACAGACGTGCACACCCTCCCCCACACACCCCGAGAGGTGTTAGGGGTGTCTTACCTCCACAGTATTTTTTTTGAGAGACTAAGTCATCTGTGTGTACCAAGTTTGGTTGAAAGTGCTCAAGGCATTCCAGAGTTATGCTGGAACATACACACAGCCATTTATAGATAGATAGATAGATAGATAGATAGATAGATAGATAGATAGATAGATAGATAGATATAGATATATAGATATAGATATATAGATATAGATATAGATGTGTACGTCCTGTGTTTAAGTGAGTTTTGCCCCGTTTTGTGACGTTTCTTGTTATGGGTGTTAAGTGAATTACTGCAGTTTAGTAACATGGGTGTTAAATGAATCTGGCTGATTTTCCTGGTAAAAAGGTTGCAAAAGGGGGAATCACATGATACCCACCCTCCCTCTCGGGACACTGCAACCGTCATAAATCTGAGTCAGATTTATGGCCATGCGTCTGAATTTTGATCACATGACCACGGGGATGCTGCAGTGGTCATAAGTGTGAAAAATGGTCATAAGTCACTTTCTCAGTGCTGTTGGAACTCTGAACGGTCAAGAAATGAACCGCTGAAGGTCAAGGACTACCGGTACAACAGTGACCGTTTAAAGTTACGACGACACTGGAAAAAGTGACTTATGACCGGTTTTTGTTTGTGACCATGGTCACGTGATTAAAATTCGGACGCTTGGCAGCTGACTCATACTTATGACCGTTGCAGTGTCCCCCTGGGTCACGTGATCCCCTTTTGCGACCTTCTTACAAGCCAAATCAACAGAGAAGCCAGATTCTCTTAACAATCATGATACTAACTTAACAACTGCAGTGATTTATTTATTTATTTATTTATTTATTTATTTATTTATTTATTTATTTATTTATTTATTTATTATTAATCAAATTTCTATACCGCCCTACTCCCGAAGGACTTAGGGCGGTGAACAGCCAAGATAAAATACAGATAATACAAATATTAAAAAAAAACCTTAAAATTATTAAATATTTCGGCCGAAACACAGATTAAAACACCCAATTTATAAAATCACAAATGGATGGAAAGAAAAGGTTGTAAAATGGGGCAAAATTCAGTTAACAAATGTTTCGCTCAGCAACAGAAACGTTGGGCTCAATTGTGATCATAAAGCCGAGGACTACCTGTACAGTTGCGTAAAGGGAGGTCTATAAATAGCATGTATAAGCAAGTATATAAATAAATATTGCATATAATCAGACAAAGCCAGTTCAGATAGTCCTCAATTTACAGCCCTTCATTTAGTGACTGTTTTATCAGCACTGATAAAAGGCTGTGACTTACAGCCTTATTTTAGCCTAGTCTAGTCTAGTCTAGTCTATATTCTATTCTGTTCTGTTCTGTTCTGTTCTGTTCCCTTCCCTTCCCTCCCCTCCCCTCCCCTCCCCTCCCCTCCCCTCCTCTTCCCTTCCCTTCCCTCCCTGTCTCTTCCCTCCCCATCTCTTCCCTCCCCTTCCCTCCCCGTTTCTTCCCTCCCCGTCTCTTCTCTTCTCTTCTCTTCTCTTCTCTTCTCTTCTCTTCTCTTCTCTTCTCTTCTCTTCTCTTCTCTTCTCTTCTCTTCTCTTCTCTTCTCTTCTCTTCTCTCGTCTCCTCTCCTCTCCCCTCCCCTGCCCTCCCCTGCCCTCCCCTTCTCTTCTCTTCTCTTCTCTTCTCTTCTCTTCTCCATTCTCTTTTCTCTTCTTTATTCTCTTCTCTTCAATTTCTCCTCTCTTGTATTCTCTACTCGCTTTTATTTCTCTTCCCTTTCTCCTCTCCTCTCTTATTCCTATTCCTATTCCACTCTATTCTACCCTACCCTACCCAACTGAACTCTCCTCTCCTCTCCTCTCTTATTCCTATTCCTATTCCTATTCTACTCTACCCTACCCTACCTACTCTACCCAGCCCAACCCAACTCTGCTCTGCTCTGCTCTGCTCTGCTCTGCTCTGCTCTGCTCTGCTCTGCTCTGCTCTACTCTCCCTATTCCTATTCCTATTCCTATTCCTATTCCTATTCCTATTCCTATTCCTATTCCTATTCCTGACCCTCCCAGCTCTCCTCTGGCAAGCAAAGCCGGATTCATGTAACAACCATGTGACTCCCTTAAATGACAGTCATTTGCTTAATAACCATGGCAGGAAAAAAAGGTCGTAAAATCAGCCATGACTCACTTAACAGCCGCCTTGCTTAAAAAAAAACGGACATTCTGGTTCTGATGATAGTCATGAGCCGAGGACTATCTATAAGGCTAAAAAAGAAAAACTTTGCTTTAGTGGGCAAGGTGTGGTTTTGTAGCAGGCTTTGCGTCGTTGAATCCGAGACAGCCGCCTTCCCTTCCTAAAGCATCGGTCCTTGCAATTGTTACAAGAACTTGCATTAACAGTAATTAAAAACTTTATAAAAATCAATTAAGCAGGCGCGGCTTTTAAAGTTAAGCAAAAGCATCTAATCGATTGCATCCGAAGAAGTAACCAGCTAAGGACCCGAATCCAATTTTCTGGAAGCTATCCTGGCGCATTATAGAATTCAGGAAACAGAGAAGTTAATACACCCAGAGCTGTGCATTTCTTTAATACTTTAGTTTCACTTAAAAGTTTTCGGTTGTAGAAAAACTGGAGGAAAACATAGTTTTTACTTAAAAGCCCCTTGGGAAGGGAATCTTTCGTCTCTATCAGCCAGTGGTGAAATTCTTCGAGGTCTGCTACTGGTTTGCTGCGCGCGCGCATCGCAGTGCGCGCCAAATGCTGTGCCGCGCGATTTCCTGGTTTCTAGCAAACATAAATCGCGCAGAACAGCTGATTGTCAGAAACTTTTTTGACTATCAGCTGTGCTGCACGGTAGCATTTTTTTTAAACTACCGGTTCGCTTGAACTGGTAGCTTTTATTACTACCGGTTTGTCTGAACCGGTAGCATAATTTTCACCCCTGCTATCAGCCCTACGTATCATCTTCGTATTTCCTGATAATCAGTCACGATCTGCCATTCGGAAATTAGTAGGGAAAGATGACAGCAAATATTGAGGGATTGTTTTTGCAAAGTCGGATAGAGGAGCCCCAGCTGTAAATACAGCTGATTATTCCCCCCCTCCTCTCTCTCTCTCTCTCTCTTCTCCCCCCCACCCACGTCACAGGGCTGTTGTTGCAGGTTAAAGTAGCAGTAGGAAGTTGTGTTGCATACATTCAGCGCCTTGAGCTAGTTGTAAAAAACAACAACACCAAAATCAAGGCGGGCTGCAAATAAAATAAAATAAACCGCCTTTTAATCATGGGCGAAACTTGGCCTTCCATTCCACACGTGGAGAAACAAAACAAGAAAGTTTCAGAGCTTGCAAAAAGCTCTCCATTCCCATCCTCAGCTGGTCCTACTCTCATGAAAACCAGAAAGGAGACAGAGAGAGAGAGAGAGAGAGAGAGAGAGAGAAAGATAAGATTTAGGCTCGTTTCGGCTTTTTCTGCTGTCCTGCCCAGAGTGCCACGGCTACCTCTGACTGGGCTGGCATTGGCTGGAAGGCTGGTTTGCAAGCCACCAGCTGCGCCTGTCAGTTTGGGGCAGCTCCTCACCCTCCCCCCCTTGCAAATAGGCAGGACTTTACTCAATCCCTACATCCTCCTCCTCCTCGGTCCCGTCCGGAAGGCCAGGACCCCTGGCCTGCAACAATCACACAACGGGGGCCCGCCTCTGGCACAAAGCAAGGCAGGGGCTGCCAAAGAAAAGGACCCCCCATCCCCTCCTCCTCCTCTTCTCCTTCTCCTCCCCCTCCCCTGCCTTCTCTTCCGATTGGTCCTCCCTCCCTCCCTCTCTCTCCGCTACAAACACAGAGAGAGGCAGGCAGTGAGAAGCTGAGATTGTCAAAGCACTCAGCTTTTCTCCCCGGGGCTGACCCTCCCCTCTCCTCTCCCCTCCTCTCCTTCCTCTCTTCCCCCCCCCCAACATTTCTCCCCTAAGACCCTGCAACTACAAACTGAATTCATTGGGGAGGAGGGAGGGAGGACTTTAAAAGGGGCGGTGGCGGAGGGCTTATTTATTTATTTATTGCAAAAAAAAAACAAAACCCACCAACCACTACCGAAGGATACCCCTACTATCCCCGTCCTCCCCGGATTGCATCCATGCCTGCCGAACTCAAACAGGTTAGTGGACCGAGCGGTGGTACCCCGTCTTTTGGGGGGTTTCGATTCTTTTTCTTCTTTTTTTGGGGTGGGTGGGGGGGATGCCTGGTCTGATTTTTTTTTTTAAATGCCCAGTGGGTGATGTCGGTGTGCGGGCGGGAAAGGTTGAATGGGGAAGAGTGGGTGAATGAGACACACACAAGAGGGAGGAGTTGGAAAGAACATAAGAGAGATGGAGAAGAGAAAAATGTTCTACCCCCTTTCCGGAAGGGAGAAGAAAAAAGGAATTCTTAACGGGGGCTTTTTACCGACAGCTTTTTCAGGAAGATGGGAGAGGTTTTTTTTATACCTTATCGGTTGTGGATTTCCTTTCCCACTCCCTCTTGTTTGTGTGAACAGTTGAAACATTGGGGGAAGCGAAGCGGTTTCCTTTTTTCTTTTAACCTTTTGGGACTGCCCGGTTAATTTAGGGCGCTCTTGTTTTTTCCCCTTCAGCGGTTTGAAAGTGAGAATTTCCCTCAAATGTGTTTTGCGGTGTTTGGGTTGCATCTATTGAAAAGAACAGAAAAAAAAAAAAGATTGTTGATGGAAGTCGTTGCCAAGTTATCTATAGAGCAGGTGAATGAATGAATGAATGAATGCTTTCTTTAAAAAAAAGATATATGTAAAAAATCTGTTTTACTACTTGGATTGGGCACTTGTTTAAATAGATTTCCCACCCACCTCCTCTTCCCTTGCCTTTCTCTGCAATTTTCAAATAAGCGCTTGGAGAATAAAACACTTGTCGGCAGCCAACTTTTTTTTTGCTCGTGCAATAACTCCAGTATGAACTCCCCGTCTCTTGAAGAAACTCCCCAATATTATAAGTTCAGAAAACTCGCCGAATTGTCTGGATGAGACTGATCAAGGCCTGCTGGAATGGTGGATTTGAGGTTTCAACCTTTCATTTGTGCATTTTTGGGGAAAGGAATAAAATCCCGAAAGGCGAAGGAAGTGGGGGGGGGGACAAAGTTGCACGCTGATCATGTGGAAATCTGGGTTAGTTCGTTGTGAGTTTGTTCAAGAGTTTGTCGTGAACACTAGGATGAAAAAATTAGTGATGCATGATATATGTAAATATAAATATAAATATATATATTTAAATATATATATTTAGGGCTCAAAAAAAAATCTTGGCAGGCTAGGCGCAACTTAAGGAGTTTCTTTTTTCTTTGTGGGTTGCATCAATTCAATGCAGATGCTTTCTTTGCATTTTGAATGTATGTCAGCTTTCCAAACGGGATCAAAAGGTGGCCTTTTAGATATGTATGAGCATGGAAATACTGCCACGGGGGCAGGAAAACAAGGTAATCCTCAGCCTTGTTGAAATCTCTTTCCTCGTCCTTCCACAACTGATAAGGATGCCGCATTATGTTTCTTCCAAAATAAAAGCAATAATAAATAGCCAGTTTGGAGTGGGTTTTTTTTTTTTTTGTTGTTGTTGTTGTTGTTGAGAATGTTAAGTGAGCATCCTGCTGTTGGACTACAAATATATTTTGAAAAAAACCATATTCAATTGGCGGAGGATTTGCATTTTTTGCAACCGGACCCGTGTTTCGAAGCCTGCTTTCGTTTCTCGTCTTTGGCCTGAAGGAACCACCTGGAGATGTGGCCAGAATTTGAATGTCTTTTTGTGCTTTCGACGCTGCTTGAAACCCCCCACCCCAAAACTTATACAGCGGTCTCTTGCTGTGGAAACAGCTTAACAGTAAGAGAGTTGGAAGGGATCTTGGAGGTCATCTGGTCCAACCCCCTGCTCTCGCAGGAGACCTATGCTAGGGATTCGAACTGCCAACCTTTCTGATCGACAAGCTCAGCGTCTTAGCCACTGAGCCACCTAGCCAGCTAACCCGAAGTTACAGAAGAGAGATTTCTTCGGTTATTTATTTTCCTTCTGCGGAAAGAAGAGGACACAAATATTCACAAATGTCAGCATCCATGAATTGGCCAAAAAAAAACCCCCAAACCTGCCCAAACCGAAACTGGCGTTATTGTGTGAAGTATGTGGGACTCGTGATTTTCCCATGGCTGTTTATTTGTCAGGATTGAGCGTTAGATCTCCCTTTTTTTTTTTTTTTTTAAAGACTGTCAGGCGTGGAAGAGAAGGCAGATGTCTGATTTGCTTCCTGCTCACTCTGCGGAGGGCACACACACGAGACTCAATTAATTCTTCTCCTCCTTTTCAAACCCTGAATTCTTCATGTGGCTGCAACTCTTAATGCCTTCCTTTTAAGGGCATGGGGGAACTCCTGCTTTCAAGTCTGTTAGGAGAATGTATGGAACAACATCAGGGGGCATCTGAGAGGGTTATAAATCACTTTTTTCCCACATGGGTAAAAGGGAAAGGTTCCCCTCGCACATATGGTATTCACCTGCATTCATCCTCCTTAAAAGGTAAAGGTAAAGGTTCCCCTCGCACATCTGTGCTAGTCGTTCCCGTCTCTAGGGGGCGGTGCTCATCTCCGTTTCAAAGCCGAAGAGCCAGCGCTGTCCGAAGACGTCTCCGTGGTCATGTGGCCGGCATGACTCAACGCCAAAAGTGCACGGAACGCTGTTTCCTTCCCACCAAAGGTGGTCCCTATTTTTCTACTTGCATTTTTTACCTGCTTTCAAACTGCTAGGTTGGCAGAAGCTGGGACAAGTCACGGGAGCTCACCCGTTACGCGGCACTTAGGGATTCGAACCGCTGAACTGCCGACCGTTCGATCGACAAGCTCAGCATCTTAGCTACTGAGCCACCGTGTCCCCTTACATATGTCGTTACATAGGACAGAGGGATTATTACCCCGTTGAAAAAAATAGCATTAGACTTCCTCATTCAGTTTAAGGTAGTGTTCTGTCCCCGTCCCACACACGCACTCCCACAGACGGCCCGGAGTTAATAAACCACAGACAAAGTCTTTGAAGATAAAGCTGGCAGCAACCCAGTGGCTAGCTGCCAATTCAGACTTTACTCACACAAAACAAAGATTAGACTGCAAGCATTCCGATAAAGCAGGCAAAGTTTCAGCAATACAAGGATTAGTCCAAATGCAGTCTGACAAGGCAGGCAGAAGTCCAGTAACGCAGAGATCATGGATTATTTCTAGTTTTTGCTTGTCACAACAAGCCACATTTATACCCTGTGGGGTGTGGTCCAGTGACTCAGCTAATCTCTGGCACGCCTTCCCCTCTGCTGCACACGCTTCTCCCTGCACCGCTGCCAAGGATCCAGCCAGCATTTATCTCCTTCGTCGTTGTCCACCTGTGGCTGCGGGGACGTGCTTGGCTCTGGGCCTATCTCTTGGCCTTCGGTGTCCTCCGGAGGCATTGCCAGAGAGGAGGGTCCTGGAGAGGGAGGCCTTGCCAACTCCTCTCCCTCACTCTCAGAGTCTGCATTTGTCGATAGCCCAGGCTCAGGCAACAGAGCCACAACAGGTAGAAATCCTTGCTCCGCAGGTAGTCCTCAACTTAATGACCACAATGGAGCCCCAGATTTCTGTTGCTAAAAGGGAGACGTTTGTTAAGTGAGCTTTGCCCCATTTTACGACCTTTCCTGCCACCGTTGCTAAGTGAATTACTGCCGTGATTCCGTTAGCGACGCATTGGGTTACCATCCGGCATTCCCCATTGACTTTGCTTGTCCATGGTTCTTGCTCCATTTTATGACCTATCTTGCCACCGTCGTTCAATGAATCACTGCCGTTGTGAAGTTAGTAACACAGTTGTTAAGCGAATCTGCCTTCCCCCTCTTGGTTTTGCTTGTCAGAAGGTCTCCAAGTGTGAAAAAGTTGTTTGTCCTCCTTTGTAACTTCCAACGTTGTAAGTACTGCACTACAAGTCTTTAGAGATTCTCAGCCATCCAGGTCGTAGTTGTCCCAAAGGTGCTTCTTTTTCAAGAGGCAACTGGACTTTCGGGTTTTTCTTTGAAGACATTTCGCTTCTCATCCTAGAAGCTTCTTCCGTTCGCTTCTCCATCCAAGAAGCTTCCTCAGAGCTGAAGAAGCTTCCGGGATGAGAAGCGAAACTCCTTCAAAGAAAAACCAGAAAGTCCAGTTGAAAAAAAAGCACTTTTGAGACTACTGTACTACAAAATCATTCAGAACACCTTGTAACAGGTGCGTCAAGGTGATACTTAGCTTTCACTGAGAGCACCTTTATGTTCATTAACCTCTCAGAATGACAGTTAACGTCGGAAAAATAACATTTTTTCCCCCCGTGAAAAACTGACTTGTTTGATTAAAGAAAGGTCACTACGGAATTTCATCAATGACTGTAAATTCCTTAGGGGGATTTTTTTTTTTAATATAAAAAAAGAAGGTGATTTTGTGACTTACGATTTTGATGGTTAGAAAGAATGGGTTTATAGAAAAAAAAAGTCACGGTATAATCCAGTCTTAAAAGAGAGAGAGAGAGAGAGGTTTGGTTCAATGATGGGTTTCAAAAATCTTTACTACCGGTTCGGTGGGCGTGGCTTGGTGGGCGTGGCTTGGTGGGCGTGGCGTGGCTTGGTGGGCGTGGCATGGGAAGGCTACTGTAAAATCTCCATTCTCTCCCCAATCCAGGGGAAGGATACTGCAAAATCCCCATTTCCTCCCAATCAGCTGGGACTCGGGAGGCAGAGAATAAATGGGGGTTGGGGCCAGTCAGAATTTTTACTACCGGTTCTCCGAACTACTCAAAATTCCCCTACCGGTTCTTCAGAACCTGCTGAAACCCACCTCTGTTTTGGTTATAATTCTACGTAAAGCTGCCAAGAGGAAAATGAGAAGCCATATTTTTTACACTGCTTTTCCTGTTTCCTGTTCTTCTATTTTCTCTTCCTTCTTGCCTTTGATCTCATTTTTCTCGGTCTCTTTTTCTTCCTTTCTTTTTTCCTTTCGCCTTTTGCTGAATCTTTTCCTTTGGAAGTACTTCTTATGATGTACGGTATCTACAATCTTTTAATTAACTTGCTTGGGTGTTAATGTTCTATTTTACCCACGCTGGGTGTGTCTTACATGTCGTGTAAATCCCCACTTCTGTGTGATATCTATTTTGGTTTCCGGACTTCCACCCATTAGAGCAGGGGTGTCAAACATCGATTTCATTGAGGGCCGCATCAGGGTTGTGTTTGACTTTGGGGGACTGGGGCGGGGTGCATGGCCAGGGGGGCCTGGCCCAGTGGTGAAATCCACTTACCTTTAATACTGGTTGGGGAATGGGAGCGTGCAGGACATAATGACATCCTGGCGAGTGGGCGGAGTCTCCTGCCGCTGGTGCTACCAGTTCAGCGAACCGGATAGAACCGGGGGGGAGTTCACCGCTGAGGCTCCGTTTTCAGCTGCGACAGCCTCCTGCAGCCCTCTGCCAGCAAAACCGTGAGTTCGGGGAGGCCGCACACGGCCCGCCCGGGTTCCGTTTTCAGCCACGACGGCCTCCTGCAACCTTCTGCCAATGAAAACTGGAGTTCGGGGAGGCTGTGTGCGGCCCCCCCTGAGCTCCATTTTCGCTGACAGAGAGTTGTAAGAGGCCGTCGCGGCCAAAAACGGAACCTGGGCAGGCCGCATGCGACCCTCCTGAGCGCCATTTTCACTGGCAGAGGCACCGCGGGCCGGTCCTTTGCTGTTTTCAGGGAGGGGGGGCCGCGGGCCAGATCTAAGCACCTCACGGGCCATTCCGGGCACCCAGGTCTTGAGTTTGACACCCTTGCATTAGAGGAATGTTTGATTTGTTATTACGGACTTTTCTTTTCGGAAAAAGAAAAAGTAGCCCGGTTAATGAATAGCATCTCATTTATCATGGTTAACCCTGCATCCTGCCTGCCTCTCGTTTCAAGGCTCAAAGCAATTTTGTTCATCCCTAGCTGAGAAACTTTGGGTTTCAGAACAGTAACTCTTCCCTGTTTTTAGACTGCCTGGAACAATTTAATTAAAAAAAAAAACCTTATTGAGATGTTAACCAACCCTAATTGCACCCCAGAGACATCTGGGCGATGTCTCAGAAACTGGTCTGGGGGGAAAAACAATGGAACTTGGAGAAAAAGGGAGGGCACCAGGAACGAGCTCAAGTTTCCATCTGTGAGATGAGCATCTTAAGGAAGGTCTGGAAAGTCAGCTTCCAATAATGGGGGAATTTTTGTAGCTCAGGGTTGAAATGAGGGATCCTTGGTGCTCTCTGAGCTTGGTTGCAGATGTCGCAGATTACCCAAACTAGGGAACATCATCGGTGCTAGAAGTGAGTGGGGCTTGCGGAGGAGAGGAGGAGGATTTTGGGGTCCCTGGTCCTTTCTGAGCTTGTTTTTTTTCTTGAAGATATTTCATTACCCAACTAGGTAACATTATCAGTGCTAGAAGGGAGTGGGGCTTGTGGAGAGGAGGAGGAGGAGGAGACTATGGAATTTCTGATGCTCTCTTAGTTTGGTAGTTTTCTTTCAGATCTTTCATTACCCAACTAGGTAATATCATCAGTGTTAAGGATATTGTTGTTGTGTTACCAACCAGCAGAGTGTAGAGCACAGAGAAACGTTGCTGAGAGCAATGAATAAGAGATGTGCAAACTGGTGTATCAAAAGTTTACTTTATAGTGAAAAAACAATCTCATAGTCTTTAAATCAATCCAAGTCTTTGCCAGTTAAATCAGTCCAGTGATACAAAAATCTTCTTACCACACAAACAGTAGTTGGTTAGAATAACAAACTCACTCTGGTTCACAAACCACGATGGTAGCAGATCCATCCAATGATGATAGCACAGGGATAGCAACTCCACACACTATGGTAGCATATCATCAACTGAATACTTTACAGTACTTTTCTTAAATACGTTTACAACCAGTGATTATCTAATTACAGCGTGACTCAGCATTACAATGAATCAGCAGTAAGACTTTAAAGTTACACAATACATATTTATATT
Organism: Pantherophis guttatus; assembly: GCF_029531705.1. Next base: position 2,975,216 of record NW_026844101.1, read on the forward strand.
AAAGTCACAGAACACATATATTGCCTGGACAACTTGTTAGGCTCAAACCATATCCTAACAATCAGTACTAGAAAGGAGTGGGATTTGTGGAATGATGGAGGAGGAGGAGGAGGAGGAAGAGGGGGAGGAACAGACTGTGGAGTTTCTGATGCTCTCTTAGCTCGGTGGCTTTCTTTCAGACCTTTCATTACCCAACTAGGTAATATCATCAGTGCTAGAAGGGAGTGGGATTTGTGGAATGATGGAGGAGGAGGAGGATTTTGGTCCCTGGTCCTCTCTGAGCTTGTTTTTTTTTTGAAGATATTTCATTACCCAACTAGGTAATATCATTAGTGCGAGAAGAGAGTGGGGCTTGTGGAGAGGAGGAGGAGGAGGAGGAGGAGGAGGAGGAGACTATGGAGTTTTGATGCTCTCTTGGCTTGATGGTTTTCTTTCAGACTTTCATTACCCAACTAGGTAACATTATCAGTGCTAGAAGAGAGTGGGGCTTGTGGAGAGGAGGAGGAGGAGGAGAGAGGAGGAGAGGTGGTGGTGGTTTTCAGATAATCCAATATCCTTGTCTGCCAGCTTGAGGAGGAGAGGGAGGAGGAGGATTTTGGTGTCCCTGGTCCTCTCTGAGCTTGTTTTTTCTTGAAGATATTTCATTACCCAACTAGGTAACATTATCAGTGCTAGAAGAGAGTGGGGCTTGTGGAGAGGAGGAGGAGGAGGAGAGGAGGAGAGGAGGAGGGAGGAGACTGTGGATTTCTGATGCTCTCTTAGCTTGATGGTTTCTTTCAGACCTTTCATTACCCAACTAGGTAACATCATCAGTGCTAGAAGTTAGTGGGATTTGTGGAATGGAGGAGAAGGAGAAGAGTGGAAGGAGGACTGTGGGGTTCTTGGTGCTCTCTGAGCTTGGCTGTTTTCTTGCAGACGTTTCATGACCTAACCAGGTAACCTCATCAGTGCAAGACAACAAACTACATAACATCACTAGCACTGATGATGTTACTTAGTTGGGTTAATGTAATGTCTGCAAGAAAACAGCCAAGCTCAGAGAACACCAAGGAGGACCCCACAGTGTTCCTCTTCCTCTCTGCGTATATTTCACTCCTTTCTAGCACTGATGATGTTACCTAGTTGGGTAATGAAAGGTCTTGCAGGCAAACGACCAAACTCAGAGAGCACCAAGGACCCCATGGTTTTACAGAGTCAGCCTCTTGCCCCCAACAATCTGGGTCCTCATTTTACCCACCTCGGAAGGATGGAAAGCTGAGTCAACCTTGAGTCGGTCAGGATCGAACTGCTGACAGTGGGCAGAGTTCATTTGCAAGACTGCATTCTAACCACTGCGGTATCACTTTTCTTGAACCAAGAATCACAGCTTTTCAAAACGATTTTGTTTAAAAATGGGACTGAATAATAACGGCTGGGGAAAAGAAAACATGGGCTTGAATTCCATTTGGAGCTCAAACACTTCCACCTCGAGAACAACGCCAAACCGAGAAGGATTTATTAGCGTTTGTAATTAATCCATCTCTTCTTGAAAAGGAAGAAAGAAAGAAAGAAAGAAAGAAAAAACTCTACACCTGGGATAGGACAGAAGCGGTTTCACTAAATTACACCTGGGTTTTGAAAGCTGACGTTCTCAGCCTCCATCTCTATACCAGCCTCCATCTCTCTGCTAGCGGAGTGTGGAATTGAAAGTTGTTTTTGCAATAAATGATACGAGAACTTGTTTGCGGAGCCCATGAAGGAGGTGTTCTATTCGGTTTCTTTCTTAGCCTTTTGTGTAAATTGATGTCTGCAGTAGGCGTTGAAACTCAATATACTGAGAAGTAGGAGATTCTGTGCCAGTCTCACTTCTTTGGCCAGGTGTTCTTCCGATTACGTAACAACATCACTGCTCTTACTTGAGACAATCTTAACTTTTGTGATCCCGTTTCCTTTCCGCTTCTGGCTCTTAACAGGTAGTTCTCGACATAACAACAAGAATGGAGCCCCCAAATTTCCATGGCTCAGAAAGAAATTTGTTAAGTGGGGGTTTTTTTTTGCTCCATTCTTGCCACCGTTCTCGCTCTGTTGTTAAGTTAGTAGCATGGTTACTAGTGCTAGTACTAGTGCTAGTTATTACTAGTGCTAGTTACTAGTGCTAGTTAGTAGCACAGTTAAGCGAATCCGGGGTCCCCGTTGACTTGGCTTGTCTGAAGGTCACAAAAAGTCAAAAAAGAAAGGTTCTACATTTAGGCAAAATGAAAAACGAAATTTATTTATTTATTTATTGGTTCGATTTATATGCCGCCCTTCTCCGGAGACTCAGGGCGGCTTACAATGCGTTAAGCAATAGCCTTCATACTTTTGTATATACCTGCTTAGTAGGGCTTTCGGCCCCCCCTAAGCGGTGTTCTTTTTTTTTTTTTTTTGTATATATACCAAGTCAGCTTATTGCCCCCACAATCCAGGTCCTCATTTTACCTACCTCGAAAGGATGGAAGGCTGAGTCAACCTTGAGCTTGGTGAGATTTGAACTTGCAGTAATTGCAGGCAGCTGGTGCTACTTTAACAGCACTTAGTCAGCTGCGCCACCAAGGCGCCATCACAGGTAACAGTATACGTCAGGGGTGTCAAACTCGATTTCATTGAGGGCCGCATCAGGGTTGCGTTTGACATTGGGTGGGGGGGCAGGGGGCGTGGCCAGGGGGTGGGGCCAGCTTACCAGTCAAAACAGGCTCCCGTGTTTCGTTTTCGGCTGCAAGGGCCTCCTGCAACCCTCTGCTAGCAAAAATGGAGCTCGGGAGAGCTGCCCGCAGCCCTCTTGAGCTCTGTTTTCATTGGCAGAGGGACTGTGGGCTGGTCCTTTGCTGTTTCCAGGGCAGCCCCGCGGGTCAGATCTAAGCATTCCGTGGGCCGAATCCAGCTTCTAGGCCTTTAATTTGACACCCCTGGTATATGTGGTACCTTGCTCAATAGTAGTAACTGTGAGAGGGATCTTGGAGTCCTAGTGGACAACCATTTAAAATGGAGCCAGCCGTGTGCAGCAGCTGCCAAAAAAAGCCAACACAGTTCTAGGATGCATAAACAGAGGGATCGTTCTGGAACAGTGACAAAAAGGTCGTAAAACGGAGCAAAACTCACTTAACCAACATCTCACTTAACGACAGAAATTTTGGGTACTCATTAAGTCGACTTTAGGATGGTGCAAGCGTGATGCCAGTTGATTTCATTGGGCCATCGTGATCGTTCTTTAGGCTGGACAGGGAATTATTCTCTTTGTCAGCCTTTGGGAATTAAAAACTGTCATATATCAAACTTTTAAAAGAAACTGTCCATTCATAAAACAAATCCATTTGGAAGATGGCTCGCAGCTCTTTTCTAAACAGACAGCTGAAAGCATCCACGCAATAAAAACCGCCTATAAAAAAAAAACTGGATTGTAGATGAAACAGAAACCCCAATTCTCCACTACTGATCCGTGCCAGGAAGCTGTCCCTGTGGCTTCTTACAACACAACAGGAGCTGAATCCTGGTTTGCGACGCCAAGCTAACCCGAGATATAACCTCAACAGGTGGCACCTAAATGGAACAGTGCTTTAAAATCTTGGCACTTCTGGGGTTTAACCAGAAGCCGAGAAAGAACAAAATGATTACCCGGACATTATCTTTCAGGTTTCAAGAGCGTTAAGCCAACATTGAGGGCTTCTACCAAGAGCCTTGGTAGTACAGTGGTCTAAGGCACCCTGTTATTAAGCTGGTTATTAAGACCGGCTGCCTGCAATTACTGCAGGTTCGAATCTCGCCAAGGCTCAAGGTTGACTCAGCTTTCCATCCTTTCTAAGGTAGGTAAATTGAGGACCCAGTTTGTGGGGGCAATAAGCTGACTTTCTATAAATATACAAAAGGATGAAGGCTATTGCTGAGCACATTGTAAGCTGCCCTGAGTCTCCGGAGAAGGGCGGCATATAAAATCAAATTTAAAAAAAAAAAAATTCTTCCTGCCTTAAGGCCTTGTACGTGTGAAAAGGGAAAGCTTTGGAAGATTGAAACACCTTCCTTCTCTTGGATTGGCCGCTTACCTTATTAGCTTGTGCCTGTTTCCTTTGGACTTGATAATAATATTCAACAAGGCTGACATTCAGCCAAGGAAATGCATTGCCAGGGAGTCAGTTATCAGCTTCTAAACATCCTTTTGTGTGTTTGCAGGGTGTGTGTGTGTGTGTTTTGTGTGCTCCCTTTCTCATTCGGCACCACCGGTAAATCACTCTTTTGCAAAGAAAAGGGTCCCTATTCCTCTCCCAGGATTTCTAGAGAGCGCAAAAGCTTTGATGAAACTCTGGGATTTAGCAGAGAAGGCCACCTCTCTCTTTATCGGCGCTGACCCTCACAACGCCCCAGTGAAGTAGGCGAGGTGATGCCAAGGGAAGGGAAGAAGGGGGCCTTAAATTAGGGAAGACGTGGATCTGGCTGCCAGTTCGGAGGCCTCCCGAAAGGAAAAGATCTGAGAAGGATCAATAAATCCAAGGAGCCACAGCTGCCACGAAGTCACGCTGTGAAAATGCTCCCATTTTTGCCTTCCGATTGGTCGGTTAGCCATCGTTTCTGACAAATGTGGACTTTCAAATGGAATTAGGGAAGCAGCCCAAGGAGCTGCTGATCCAGTTCTACAGAGGAATTATTGAGTCTGTCATCTGCACCTCTATAACTGTCTGGTTTGGCTCTGCAACCCAACAAGACAGACAAGGACTTCAGAGGATCATTAGAACTGCGGAAAAAACCATGGCTACCAACCTGCCTTCCATGGAGGACCTGTATACTGCATGAGTCAAAAAGAGGGCTGTGAAAATATCTACAGACCCCTCACATCCTGGACATAAGCTGTTTCAACTCCTACCCTCAAAATGACACTATAGGGCACTGTACACCAGAACAACTAGACACAAGGACAGTTTTTTCCCGAATGCCATCCCTCTGCTAAACAAATAATTCTCTCAACACTGTCAAACTTGTTATTAAGTCTGCATTACTATTAATCTTCTCATCGTTCCTATCACCCATCTCCTTCCACTTATGACTGTATCACTGTAACTTGTTGTTACAGTGATACAGAATATCCTATCCTATCCTATCCTATCCTATCCTATCCTATCCTAGCTTATGCTTATGCTTATGCTTCCATTCCGTTCCGTTCCGTTCCGTTCCGTTCCATTCCTCTCTTCTCTTCTCTTCTCTTCTCTTCTCTTCTCTTCTCTTCTCTTCTCTTCTCATTCTTCTTATTCCATTCCATTCCATTCCATTCTTCCCTTCCCTTCCCTTCTCTTCTCTTCTCTTCCATTCTATTCTATTTTGAATCAGAGACTCACCAAAATTGTAGTTCCTGGCCTAAAATAGACATAACAATACAATGAAAAAAAAAATCTAATTTCAGCACTCCCTACATAGCAACAAGTGGGGAATTCCCAGCTCCTGCCTCCTGCATTAGGTAGCTCTGTCTGCTTTGTATGGTCGTCTCGTTTCCTGTGGTCTCCGCCCTAGTGTTAAATGCTGCTCTCGGAAGGTTGCTTAACTTACTTGTAGCTGAAGGCATCGGCAGACGCCGCGGTGGATATTTTCCTTGCAACAGCATGACATATGTTTTCCTACTGTCTTCCCCCTTTTTCTTGCATGTTTGTATTTTCTGTAACTTGCAAATGTTGCTGGGAGTATTTATCAGATGAATATGATAGATAGACAGACACACAGACACACATACCCACTTACACACTTACACAGATGGAGACTGATAGAGACAGACAGATAGAGATAGATGGATGGATGGATGGATGGATAGATAGATAGATAGATAGATAGATAGATAGATAGATAGAATGTTTCCCCAAAAATAAGACCGGGTCTTAAATTTTTGCTCCAAAAGACTCATTAGGGCTTATTTTCTGGTTAGGTTTTATTTTGGGGGACATCTCTATCTACGACGCAGAGCCCTCGTCCGAGCCTTCCTCAGACTCCAAGACTAGCCCATGTTCCTCCCCACTGTCCAACTCCACTGACAGCTCCTAAGGCTGCTGGCGGACCACAACATAGGCTCATGACAATGTAAGATTGTCCAATGTAAGATTGCCTTTTGGGGACAGTCATGAAGTTCATGGTATCCCAGGCAGTGGTGAAATCTGAACCTGTTTGCTACCAGTTTGCTAGCTGTACATGAGTGCATGCACAGTACACGCCAAAAGGAGGCTTGGGAAGGTAAATAGAACAGCGACGGGGGGGGGGAAATCAGCTGTGCCGCGCAATTTAGCTTCACTGAAAAGCAGGATTTCTTGCTTTCCAGCAAAGCTAAACCGCGCAGCAAAGCTGATCATTGGAAATACCGGTTTGGAGGAACCAGTATCTTTTTTTTACTACCAGTTTGCCTCAACCAGTAGTTTGTATCACTACTGGTTCGCCCGAACTGGAGCGAACCGGTAGCATTTCACCCCTGATCCCAGGCCTTCAAGTAGCTGAGTGACATGACGCCAATCAATATTTGAGACTGGTGTTGTGTTGACAAGACCACTCCTTCAAACTGAAAGAGGTCTCTTCTGGTGGCTCAGTGGCTAAGAAGTCGATCAGAAAGGTCAACCGTTCGGCGGTTCAAATCCCTAGTACAGGTCTCCTGCGTGAGCAGAGGGTTGGACTAGATGACCTCCAAGGTCCCTTCCAACTCTGTTTCTGTTACTGTTTTGATAGCGGGATCTCATCTCCTAACCATCATCCTTGTTTTTCATCCATCAGTGCCAGTCTAGACTGTATCGCAGGGCATCATGATATCAAAACGGATTCTTAAATGCTTCTTGCCGTGATTGACTCCCAAGACAAAACAATCAAATCTTATTTCTAAGCAAACTCTGTTTATTCCCACCCATTATTTCTGGAAGGGAGGGGGGAATCGAAATTAGATCAAAAGGACAGAGAATCCATCAGACATCATTTGCTGTTGGTTTTGTTGTTGTTGTTGGATTCTCCTTCCATTCTCTAAAAAATGAAGCTATGGCTAAATAGAGACAAGAAAGCAGTATGGATGGAGGAGAAAACGAGAAGTGACATTTTCAAGCTTTCCCCTCTTTATGGGGAGATTAAAAGGAGGCAGAAGGGAAGGCGGTTTGGGTTATTTATGAAGTGTCGAGAATGACCTTCACATCTGGAATTGAAGCACTTGGGGCTGGCAGACCTGCTACCATAATTGCCATAAACATTATTTAGAGACTGTCGCAGCCTTGCTAAAAAAACGGGAGGGGAATGCCTTACATCCGCCTGGATCGTATCCCAGTCAGACAGTGTCATGCCTTTATAGTTTAGGGCCCCAAATGTCTCTTTTGCAATTTGAAATAGTGGTGCGCCATTCATGTTCCTCTAAGGATGTAAGTGTTGTGGCCTGCCAGTAGAGCTGGCAGCAGAGTCGGACAGTGAGGAGGTTGGGGAGGAACATGGGCCAGGCCTGGAGGCTGGGGAAAGCTCAGATGAGGACTCTGCGTAGGAGGCAGAGAGGGAGATAGACAGCAGTGAGGCAGAGGAGCAGCTGGAGCCTGTTCCCAGTGTGTGCATGCACAGAGCTGCCAGAGGACAAGAACAACTTGGAAAGCAGGGTCGACTTGGGAGTAAAGCTACACCTTGGAGCTGATTGGCCTCTCCCCCATAGGAAACAAAAGAGGAGCGAACGGGGAGGGGTCTTTTGCAGGAAACAATTCGTTCGTTCGTTCATTTCAAGAGTGGAAAGTTCTGTTCGTGACTCTTAAGAGACTCTGTGCCAAGTTTGGCCTTGTACTGCGTTTGGAAACAAGTTACATGGCAGTCTGCCAAGCGAGATAAGGTCTGTGTTGATAAATATTCCTTTGAAGAACTGTTTGGACAGGCCTTGCTGACTGTGAATGAATGGATACAGAGGTTTTGCCAGGACTAAGTCTCTGTTTTTTGCTTTTTTTTTTTTTTTTTTTAATTTGATTTATATGCCGCCCTTCTCCGGAGACTCAGGGCGGCTTACAATGTGTTAAGCAATAGCCTTCATTCTTTTTGTATATTTATACAAAGTCAGCTTATTGCCCCCACAAACTGGGTCCTCATTTCACCTACCTTAGAAAGGATGGAAGGCTGAGTCAACCTTGAGCCTGGTGAGATTCGAACCAGCAGTAAACTGCAGGCAGCTGTGTTAATAACAGGGTGCGTAGACCACTGTACTATCAAGGCTCTTCCTGATAGTAAGGAATTCCTGATTTTTAAGGGAGCCTAGGCCAGAACAGTAAGAAGTGTGCGCCATGCTCTTAGCTCAACCTGTTTCCTGGTCTGTAAAATCAAATAAAGTCTCTTGAGCGATCAGACAAAGAGATAATTAATAAAAGAGAATATTTGCAGCTCAGGGTTGACATGAGTGGTCTTTGGTGCTCTCCGAGCTTGGTTGTTTTCTTGCGGACGATTCATGACCCAACTAGGGAACATCATCAGTACTAGAAGGGGTTTGCGGAGAGGAGGAGGAAGAGAACTGTGGGATCCTTGGTGTTCTCTGAGCTTGGTTGTTTCCTTGTAGACGTTTCATGACCCAACTAGGTGACATTATCTTTGCCCAACAATCAATTCTAGTGCCATTGTAACTTTGAACGCTCGCTAAACAAGTGGTTATAACTCGAGGACTGCCTGTGATCAGGCTTGAGCGATAAATCCCGTGAATTGGAACACATAACCTGTAGCCCTGTTTTTCCATAGCCTGACATTGTGTGATTCAGAATGTCTGAATTTTCGAACTGGTCTACCGGAGTTAGGTACTAATTTAACTTATGGACACGGTGGCTCAGTGGCTTAAGACGCTGAGCTTGTTGATCAAAAGGTCAGGAGTTCAGCGGTTCGAATCCCTAGTGCCACGTAATGGGGTGAGCTCCCATTCCTTGTCCCAGCTTCTGCCAACCTAGCAGTCCGAAAGCACGTAAAAAAATGCAAGTAGAAAAATAGGAACCACCTTTGGTGGGAAGGGAACAGTGTTCCGTGCGCCTTTGGCATTGAGTCATGCCGGCCACATGACCACGGAGACGTCTTCGGACAGCGCTGGCTCTTCGGCGTTGAAATGGAGATGAGCACCGCCCCCTAGAGTCGGGAACAACTAGCACGTATGTGCGACGGGAACCTTTATCTTTACTGGAGTTGCTTTTGAGTCAACTTATCCCGGATTTTCAAAATCAGGGTAGGAAAAAGCAAGACAGAAGTGTGTCCATGACACACACACACACACACACACACACACACACACACACACACACACAAAGCAATTAAGTTTTCCTTTCTTTTGCTTGGGCCAACCTCCGCAGGTCAATCTCCATAGAATCAGAAGGACTTTGTTTACTCCAGATCTCGTCAAGCTTTACGCTCCCGTTCTCTGGGATTATAAGCATTTGCTTCTTTGTTACCATGTAAGCATCTCTTGGGGACCATCGTTACATCCTTGGGAGTCGCTCAACCAAGTCATGGCAAATGTAGCCCCATGCATATTTCATCTTTAAGCAGGAAATTATGCTAAGTAATCTCTCAACGCCTGCATAATTTTGAGCTCTGCAGGGTCTTGGCTGGATTCGGAAATCTACTCCTAAGCCACTTCAAAGTATTACCGTTGGTCTTTGATCTGTTTCGATTCAATCGGACAAATCCATTCGGCCTCCTGGCCTTATTTAGATGTCTCTTTACTAATCAATAGGGAGGCAGTGGCTCAGTGGCTAAGACGCTGAGCTTGTCGATCAGAAGGTCGGCAGTTCAGAGGTTCGAATCCCTAGTGCTGCGTAACGGGGTGAGCTCCCGTGACTTGTCCCAGCTTCTGCCAACCTAGCAGTTCGAAAGCAGGTAAAAAATGCAAGTAGAAAAATAGGAACCACCATTGGTGGGAAGGGAACAGCATTCCGTGCACCTTTGGCGTTGAATCAGGCTGGTCACATGACCACAGAGACGTCTTCAGACAGCGCTGGCTCTTTGGCTTTGAAACGGAGATGAGCACTGCCCCCTAGAGTCGGGAATGACTAGCACGTATGTGCGAGGGGAACCTTTACCTTTACCTTACTCATCTGGCTTTATACAGGTCGTCCTTGACCTACGACCACAAGGGAGCCCCAGAATTTTTGTTGCTAAGTGAGAAAGTAGTTCTCAGCCTTTTCTTCACCATAGACAACCCTTTAAATACCATTTTGTGGCCACGCATCCCCAAGACTTAACTCAAGATTTCAATCATAACGTTTCTTCAAGCCTTCGCTGACCCACCCCTCTGTGACGACATTGTGCCCCCCACCCCGGGTCCACGGACCAGAAATCGAGAACCACTGAAGCGAGAAATTTTGTTAAGTGAGCTTTGCTCCATCTTACGACCTTTCTTGCCACGGTTGTTAAGTGAATCCCTGCCGTGGTTCAGTGAGTCACATGGTCATTAAGTAAGTCTTGGCTTCCCCATTGACTTTGCTGATCAGAAGGTCGCAAAAGGGGATCACGTGACCTCCATGATACTGCAACCCATCATAAATATGAATCAGTTGCCATGTGTCTAAAATTTTGATCACATGACAACGGGGATGCTTGCACGGTTGTAAGTGTGAAAATCAGTCACAAGTCAACTTTTTTGAGTGCTGTTGCAACTTTGGTTACTAAGTGAAATGTTGTAAGTCAAGAACTGACTGTATTTAATTTCTTTGTAGATATATATATATAAATGTAGGTCTTTTGTTATTCGGGTTTTCTCCCGCGTAAAATTGGAAGTGTCTTGGTGACATTTCGACAAAGTCTCATTCATCATCTTCAGGCTGGTGTTTTCGGCTTCGTGCTTCTAGGAGCAATGTGTGATTGCAGCTGTTTCTTCCTTTTAACTACCAGTGGGGGTGTGAACTGATTGGGTGGGAGCTTGGCTGTGTTCTGATTGGGTGGAGGTGTGTTCTGATTGGTTGGGGGGTTGGCTGTCCTCTAATTGGATGGGGGTTTGGCTGTGCTTTGATTGGATGGGGGTGTGTTCTGTTTGGGTGGGGGCTTGGTTGTGCTCGGGTTAGTCTGAGTTGCAGGGGGATTTGAGCTGGGAAGCTGCATTGCTGTTGTTTGGCTTCGCGTTTGTGGTCGTGCCACATCTCCATGGTGGGTGTCAGTTTGCTTCATGTATGGATTGGAGGGGTTTAAAGTGGCTAATGATGCAGCTGTGGTGTGGCTTCTGGTTTGTGGTCGTGCCTCATCATCGGTGTGGGTTTGAGTTTGCTTTTTGCGTGGATGTGTGGTGGTGACATCCTGTGTGGTTTTCGTGAGTGTGGGTCTGGTGTCATTCTTTGTGTTAGGGACTCGTTTGTCAATAAGGGCGGGTTTCCAAATGGCTGGTAGGTGGGAGGTATCATCTCGTTTATTCATGTCGTGTGGGCGTTTTTCTATCTCAATGGCTTCTCTGATTATTCTGTTGTTAAAGTGTTCAGTTTTGGCGATAGTTCTGGTCTTTTTAAAGTCAATTTCATGTCCTGTGGCTTTAAGGTGTTGGACCAGGGAAGAAGTTGGTTCCTCTTTTCTGACTGAGTTCTTGTGTTCTTCAATGCGTGCACTTATTCTTCTGTTGGTTTCTCCGATGTATGTGGTGGGGCAGGCGGTGGATGGGATTTCATATATTCCTGGATTTTCTAACTCAATTTTGTCTTTGGGGTTTCTTAGGATGGTGGATATTTTTTGGTTTATGCAGAATGCTGTCTTGATGTTGTGTTTGTGGAGGATCTTGCTGATTCTGCCTGGGGTGCCTTTTATGTATGGGAGGAGGGCTTTGCCGTTCTCTTGTTCTCTGTCTTGGATTTTAGTGGGGGTTTCTTTTTGGATTAGGTTGGTAATCTTATTTCTTTGGAATCCATTGGATGTTAGTACGTTAGTGACTAACTAACATAATCTGGCCACATGGGAAAGAAAAACTGGACAACTTCCTCACACACCTCAACAGCCTACACCCCAAAATACAGTTCACCATGGAAACAGAAGCTAACAACTAACTTCCCTTCCTGGATGTCTTAGTCTACAAGAAATCCAATGGCTCCCTAGGACACACCATCTACCAGAAGCAAACACACACAAACCGCTATCTGCACGCACTCTCACACCACCACCCAGCACAGATCAACTCTGTAGCCAAGACACTCATCTCCAGAACAAAACGCTTAGCTGACAAACAACACCTAAAAACTGAACTACACACTCTCACTAACATACTAACATCCCCGGGCTCCGGATGCTATCCTTGAGCCTCCAGGAGAGCAAAAACGGCCTCCCCAGGCTCTGGAGGCCCTCGGGGGGGGCCTTTCTGAACTTCCAGTAGGCCCGTTTTTTGCCCTCCCCAAGCCTCTGCCCTGCACTTACCTGCATCCAAAATGGGCCGCGTGGGGACTCCTGGGAGGGGTGTTGTGGGGTGAGCGGGGCCAGCCAGGAGTGGGATTTGGAGGTTCTCTGAACTGCACAGAATCTTAGCTAGAGGTTCTCCCGAACCTCTGCGAACCCCCAGCAGCCCACTCCTTGGATATAGATACAGATATAGATATAGATATTCTCTGTGTTTTTATCCAGCTGAATTGAAACCCCCACATAACACAGAGAGAGAGAAAAATGTGGATACGGAGCCAACACCAGAGTTGAAAGAAATAAAAAAATCGCCAATAAAACGAACATTCTCTCCTTCTCTTTATCGTTCACGGTTTTCTTCGGAACGGAAGCCAAGCTTCTCCTAAATTAAGCCCCTCAGAAATCTGAATGGTAGTCCATACCCTTCCAGAAAAAGAAAACGGATTTAAAAAAAAAATAATAATAACATCTGTCTAGTACCGCAAAATATTTTGGGGGTTGAGGGAAAGAGACTCATTCCCGCTGTGGCTTGCGTCTTGCGTATCAGGGATGGGATAATTTAAACAGCGAGAGCCGTTTCTCTATCTTGCAGTTCGAGGAATTTGGCAGGAGGATATTGGAGCAAGATGTTTCATCCACCTACAAAAAATTGGGGCATTCTGAATTGAATTACTCCGGATGATTCTGGTCTTCTGCCAGAAACACACAGAGAGCAAAACCGTAGACCAGTTGAATTCTGGGTCTGCTGATTGTGACATCTGTAGATAGGTGGTTATGCCTTTGAAAGTAATAAGAAAAGGAGAATATTTGTAGCTCAGAGTTGAAGTGAGCGGTCCTTGGTGCTCTCTGAGCTTGACCAAAGTAGGTAACGTCGTCAGTGCTAGCTTGGGTAATGAAACACCTGCAAGAAAACAGCCAACCTGAGTGAGCACCAAGGACCCCACAGTTCTCCTCCTCTTCCTCCACTCTGCAAACACCACTCCCTTCTAGCACTGATGATGTTATCTAGTTTGGTAATGAAATGTCTACAAGAACACAACCAACCTCAGAGAGCACCAAGGACCCCACAGTTGTCGTCGTCCTCCTCCTCCTCCTCCTCCTCCTCCTCCTCCTCCTCCTCCTCCTCCTCCTCCTCCTCTCGACAAATCCCACTCCTTTCTAGTCCTGATGATGTAACCTAGTTGGGTCATGAAATGTCTGCAAGAAAACAGCCAACCTGAGCGAGCACCAAGGACCCCACAGTTCTCCTCCTCTTCCTCCACTCTGCAAACACCACTCCCTTCTAGCACTGATGATGTTATCTAGTTTGGTAATGAAATGTCTACAAGAACACAACCAACCTCAAAGAGCATCAAGGACCCCACAGTCATCCTGCTCCTGTTCCTCCTGCTCCTCCTCCTCTCCATAAATCCCACTCCTTTCTAGCACTGATGACGTAATATAGCTGGGTCATGCAGCATCTCCAAGAAAACAACCTAGTGCAAAGAGCATTAAGGATCCCATAGTTCTCCTCCTCCTCCCCCTCTCCCTTCTCCCCCTCCTCCCCCTCCTCCTCTCCACAAATTCCACTCCTTTCTAGCACTGATGATGTAACCTAGTTGGGTCATGAAAAGTCTGCAAGAAACAACCAAATGGAAAGAGTACTAAGGGTCCCATAGTCATCTTCCTCCTCCTCCTCCTCCTCCTCCTCCTCCTCCTCCTCCTCCTCCTCCTCCTCCGCCTCCCTGCAAACCCCCCTCCCTTCTAGCACTTACGAGGTTTCCTAATTTGGGTAATGAAACATCTGCAAGAAAACCACCAAGCTCAGAGAACATCAAGGACCCCTCAGCTTTACAGAAGTATCTACATGTAGAAGTACCCTGTTTCCCCGAAAATAAGACCCAACCGGGAAATAATCCCTAGCGTGATTTTTTTCAAGATGCTCGTAATATAAGCCCTACCCCCTAAAATAAGCCCCAGTTAAAGACTGTCAGCCAGATGGATGCATTTAGTACCGTATTTCCCCCAAAATAAAACCTAACCAGAAAATAAGCCCTAATGCATCTTTTGGAGCAATAGTTAATATAAGACCCGGACTTATTTTCTGGGAAACACGGTACCTACATGTATAACACTGAGGCCTATTACTTCTTCAACATGCTTGCTATTTTTTTCTTTCTTTCTTTTTTCTGCTGCTTTTCTGTTATCGATGACTTTACGTTACACCACCCAGAGTCTGTAGATTAGGGTGATATTGAAACGCCAAACAAATCAACCCCATTGATAGAAGAGAAGAGAAGTAGCTCGGGGCTGAATTGTGGAGTTCCTGGGTGTTTGCTTGCAGAAGTGTCGTGATCCAACTAGGTCACGTTTTGCTACGAATGATAAAATGCCTCCAAGCAAACAGCCAAGCTCGGAGAGCACCAAGGACTCCGAATAAAAACTGTGAATGGTGCAAAGCTTTTGAAGACTACGTTACACCCCCCTGCATTGAAATTCTACCAAAACAATTAGATAAAATATTGATTGGCCCAGATGAAAAATTAATAACCAAAATTTATAATTATTTACTAGAATTTGACAGAGCCGAAGACATAGTAAAAAGAGCTATGAAGCCTGGGCTAGGAATATTGGACATAATATCGAACTAGAGGATTGGGAAATAATTTGGAACAAAAATTATACATTGACCAGATCGGCAAAATATAAAGACAATCAATATAAAATGTTTTACCATTGGTACTTGGCACCCTCTAGAGTGGCAAAAATATATCCAAATTTAAACCCCAATTGTTTGTTTGTTTGTTTGTTTGTTTGTTTGTTTGTTTATTTATTTTTAAATTTGTATACCGCCCTTCTCCCTGAGGACTCAGGGCAGTGCACAGCCAAGTAAAAGCATAAACTACAAACATTAAAATACAATTAAAAAGATATATATAAATTTGGCCCCATAATTAAAAACAATAACAAACAATTAAAAACATTTTAAAAAGTGTTAAGCCAGCCCGGCTTGCTGGAAAAAGAAGGTTTTAAGGGCACGGCGGAAGGCACCGAGGTCTTGGATTCTCCTTATCTCTGGGGCCAGCTGATTCCAGAGGGTAGGTGCCCCCACAGAGAAGCCTACATTGTTTGGCTGATGGCACCCCGAGGAGGCCCTCTCTGTGGGAGCGCACAGGTCGATGGGAGGCTGTCGGTAACAGCAGGCGGTCTCGAAGATAACTAGGTCCTATGCCATGGAGCGCTTTAAAGGTGATAACCAACACCTTGAAGCGCACCCGGAAGACCACTGGGAGCCAGTGCAGCTCACGCAGGAGAGGTGTTGTATGGGAGTGCCAAGCAGCTTCCGTAACTACCCGTGCGGCCGCATTCTGGACCAGTTGGAGCCTCTGGGTGCTCTTCAAGGGGAGCCCCATTGTTGGACATGTGGACAAAAGCAAGGTACCTTCTTTCACACATGGTGCTTATGCTCCGAAACAAAAAAAATATTGGATGAAAATACATAGTTGGATACAGGAAGTAACAGGCTTCCAGATAGAATATACAACAGAAGAATTGTTTCTTCTAGGAATAATGAAAAAGAAATATGAAAAAACAACAACCTATATTATTCTACATATGACAACGGCGGCAAGATTGGCATTTGCGCAATGTTGGAGAAGTTCAAACATACCCTCCGAAGATTTAATAATTAGAAAAATATTAGATTGCGCCGAAATGGATAAAATAACATTGGAACGGAAAGGACTGATGGATTCGGACTTTTACGTAATATGGGAGAAATGGTATAATTGGATTGAAGATAGAAAAAAAGGGAAATAACAGATAGTAGATTTTGTAAAATTATAAAGCGTATAGGAGAACATTAGTTTGATGATATGTAAATGGTCCTAGTCATGCACAAGAATTGAATGAGAATTGTTTAATTGTTAAAACCCAATTAAAAAAAAACACACACACACAATACATCCACAATTCACTTTTTGGCTTCATACATTATTGCAAGCAAGAATGTCATTTATTTCGATCGGTTCCGTTTTTTGTGAGGCCAATAACTTTGTGGCTTGGGTTTTTTTTTGTATGCATTTAGCTAATTGTAGTTTATTGAACAACCGTAGTTAACTTAGTAAGTCAATATGTGCAACAGCCTGTGGTAGTCAGAGAATTAATGCTTTGCACCCGTGTGTCTTACACAAGGAAAACAGTTGCTCTGGTTTTTAAAGATTTGGGATTTCTTGAATGCACTGAGTACCCATCGATGCATCGACCCTTTTCTAGGAGGTCCAAATTTCACGGTCTCTGTCGATATTTTGATTCAGAAATTCTCTTAATTGGCACATAAGATTGTAGACAATCACCAGTTATCCATGGAATATTACTCGATCAACTTGCTGTAGCTCCATTCATAATCAATTGCTTCCCTTAGATAGAGCACAAGTTTTTTTTTCTCTTCCAGATAACAGAATTGTTAGGTGCTTCGGATAACAGCTTGATCTCCTCTTCTTTGGGGCAGCCCCTGAGATATTGGAACACTGCTATCATGTCACCCCTAATCCTTCTTTTCATTAAACTAAAAGGTAAAGGTAAAGGTTCCCCTCGCACGTACGTGCTAGTCGTTCCCGACTCTAGGGGGCGGTGCTCATCTCCCTTTCAAAGTCAAAGAGCCTATCCGAAGACGTCTCCGTGGTCATGTAGCCGGCATGACTCAACGCCAAAGGCGAACGGAACGCTGTTCCCTTCCCACCAAAGGTGGTCCCTATTTTTCCACTTGCATTTTTTAGGTGCTTTCGAACTGCTAGGTTGGCAGAAGCTGGGACAAGTCACGGGAGCTCACCCCGTTATGCTGTGCTAGGGATTTGAACCGCTGAACTGCCGACTTTTGAGATCGACAAGCTCAGCGTCTTAGCCACTGAGCCACCGTGTCCCCAATCAGCTGAAAAAAATGCTTTTAAAAGAAAACAAAGGGCTCTGACGATCAGGCAACTCAGCTGGGATCGTCAGAGTCTTTTGAAAGCATTTTTAAAACAACCTCTTTGGCCGAAGAGGTTGTAGAAAAAATGCTTTTAAAAGTAAACAAAAAAAAAAGTTGGCCACGCCCACCCAGTCACATTAACCCCTCCCCCAAACCACACCCACAGAACCGGCAGTAACAAATTTTACATTTCACCACTGGAAGAGTCCACGTAAAAGCATAATACTCTCTTGAGTAGTAAATCCTACATCAAAAACTGAGCTGGTTTTAAGATTTTGAGGCTGGGAGAGATTGCAGCAAAGTACATGTTTATCTTGGATTTGTTGGCTCTTGTTGGCTCTTGATTCATAACCACCTTGAAAAGTTATCCTATTGGGAGAAAATCCCAATCAACCAGCTGAACAGAGTTTTTGTACAAGTTTGCTTTTTAGTTTGCTGTCTCTAGGATTGGGTTTCGTCTATCTTTCTTTTACATCCTTTGGATTTTCATTTTTTAAAAAAAAAAATCCTTTTCTCTGTCCGCTTTCAGATTGTAGCAAACGCCTGGAACCTTTCTGACAGATTTTTATCTCGCTAGCGTCAATGGAGGCATTCAAGAATTTCAGATTACAACTTCATAGGTGTTAGTGGATAAGGACAGAGGTTCTAAATGGTGGCTAGTACGTGTAAACATGGGGCTTTATTTCAGACGTCTCGTTTTCGAAGAGGGGAGGAAAAAGAGCATTTGGGGCTTCCTGCATATTCTTGGCTTCCTGCTTTGTGACTTCCAGAATTACAAAGTTGGAAGGGACCTTGGAGGTCTTCTAAATTCACCTCCCTGCCCAAGCAGGAGACCCAAGACCAGGGCTCTGCAACCTTAAACATTCAAAGAGCCATTTGGACCCGTTTCCCACAGAAAAGAAAATGCCGGGAGTCACAAAATGGCTACATTCGGAGTATAAGACGCACCCAGATTTCCACCCTCTTTTTTGAGGGGAAAAAGGTGCGTCTTATACTCCGAAAAATACGGTATGTCCCGATTGAACAGCCCTCTCTCAACAGAGCATGTGTCAGGTTTCAATGCTATCTCAAAATAAATGAATTTCCAAACTGCCGATCTTTAAGGAAATTTTCTCTTTATTCGAGCGCAGCAATCTGATCCTGACTCTTTTGCGGTCAGTACTGACCTTTGCCCCCCAATCCCTCCCTTTCCGATCCCCAATTCTCTGCTTCTCATTGGCTATCTTCCAAGTCACTTTCCTGATTCCTTCTTCGTCAGATCACAGGAATGTCTTCCCCCCTCCCCATCTCCGAGGACAGAATCTTCAAAGGGATTTAGCAGGCAAAAGTTCAGGCTTCTCCTCCCTTTTCTATGTCAGTGCTGGGACGCTGACAGCGTGTAGGATACGGCATCATCAATCTCCAGTCTACAACACAGTCCTTTCAGCCGTTCCAAGAAGGCTCCACACCCATTTCCACCACTCAGGTGACCCAGAAGACACAGACAAACCTCCCAAGTGGCCTCAACGACTCTCTAAAAGAATGCAAATGACCAGCTGTCTGCAAGGAGTATAAATCCTTCCATTCCCTACCATCCAGTCAGAGTTGAAGAAACTTCTCAGACGAGAAGCAAAACATCTTCAGAGAAAAAGCAGGAAAGTCCAGTTTCCATGGACCAATGAAAAGAAGGACTAAGAGAGACATGATAGCAGTCTTCCGATATCTCAGGGGCTTCCACAAAGAAGAGGGAGTCAAGCTCTTCTCCAAAGCCCCTGAGGGCAGGACAAGAAGCAAAGGGTGGAAACTAATCAGGGAGAGAAGCAACTTAGAACTAAGGAGGAATTTCCTGACACTTAGAACAATTCATCAGTGGAACAACTTGCCTCCAGAAGTTGTGAGTACTCCAACACTGGACGTTTTTAAGAAGAGATTGGATAACCATTTGTCTGAAGTGATGTAGGGTTTCCTGCCTAAGCAGGGGGTTGGACTAGAAGACCTCCAAGGTCCCTTCCAACTCTGTTATTCTATTCT
Source organism: Pantherophis guttatus (assembly GCF_029531705.1). The sequence goes on from NW_026844101.1 coordinate 2,994,495, forward strand.
ATTCTAGCCACTTGAAAAAGCTCCTTTGGGATGAAATTCTGATTCTAGTTCTGGTCATAAGTCAACTAATTCTGGTCATAAGTTGAGGACTATCCTTGCTCGGTTTTTTAACTGCCAGCCACATGCGTATGAGACAATCAGCCATATAAATGATTAAATAAAGAAAGAAATGAGCCAACGTACCAAGATTTACCCTCATGGTCAAATACCCAGAAAAAGAAACCCAAGCTGAGATATAAATACCTCTGTTTATTGAATATTTCCATTTTAAGAAATGCGCACATCCCTACGTTGATTCAAAGAGATGAAAATCGGTTTTCTTGAGCCGGGTTTCATTTCACTTTTATCCCTTTCGAGGAAGTAGTTGTTGCTATTGGCTCTCTGGATTGTTTTCGCTTTGTCTGGTCTGCCTGCTGCCGTTCTAGGCAATGACTCCATGTTCTTGGGTCAGAAAAACACAGCATCTGATTTAATCAGGGTTGAGATTTTAGCCGGGTCTCCTTCTAGGCACGTAACATGGATTCCGGACAGGAATTCTGTTTGATTTTGTGCAGTGGTGGGATTCAAATAATTTAATAACCGGTTCTTTGCCCTAATGACCGGCTGGGTGGGCATGCCCAGGGGGTGTGACAGGTAGCACTTGGCCTCCTGCACCCCCCTGGGAGCAAAAATGGGCCGCAGGGGGCACACGCTTCTCTCTGCACCCCGTTTTGGGTCTAGGAGGCCTCCCTGAACCCTCAGGAGCAAAAACGGGGCACGGGGGGACTCCTGGAAGGGGCAAGGTGGGAAGGGGAGGGGCCAGCCAACAATTGAACTACCAGTTTGCTTGAACCGGCTAAATCCCAGCACTGATTTTGTGTTTGCAATCAATCCCTCCCCCCCTCCGAACTATGTCTTTAGTTTAACAGATTGACAGAATAACAAAGTTGGAAGAGAGAACCTGGAGGTCTTCTAATCCAGGGGGGTCCCCAACCTTTCGGACCTCAGGGACCACTAAATTCATAATTTTAAATCCCACGGACCACTAATATGATCTGCCTAATGACCGGCTGGGTGGGCGTGGCTAGATAATCATTGGACTGGGTAGCTGTGGCCAACTTGATGGCCAACTTGATGTCACTCACATCGAGGGATGCCTTGACGGTCTCTGCTCACCCCTCTCCTGCCAGCCACTCCTTGCCTCCCTGGCCGGGCTCCTTAGGGCCCCAAGAGAAAGCAGTTGTTGGAGCTAAGCAGCCCCCATGAGAAAGAGTTGGCAAAACAGCTCAGTTCAAATTGGATCTGGCCGAGAAGGAGGCTCAGCAGAAGCACCTCACTGAGGACTAGGAGCATAGGCTTTCCAAGCAGAGGGAAGACCTGCGGGAGTGCAAGGCCGGGTACCGGCGCCTGGAGGCTCAGTGGGCTGAGATGCTCAGCCAGTTCCAGGCCATGATGCAGTCCCACTGGAACGAGGCCCTCCGGCTCTTCGCCACCAGTGGCACTTCCCTCCAGCCTTTGCCCAAAGCCCTGCACCAGGAGGCTGAAGCAGACTCCATATTGGAATTTCTGCCCCCCTCTGACCCACACAAAAAGTCCCCGAAGGGGGAGACTCTCTGCAGCAACACAAACGTTCATTGCACATATCTGGCCCAAGGGCCGTACTTTGAGGACCCCTGATTTAGTGCAGTATAAAAAAATGCAAATAATTTTTCTGCGGACCAGCAAAATTTTCTCACGGACCATCAGTGGTCCACGGACCATCAGTTGCTGACCGCTGTTCTAGTCCAACCCCTTGCTGAAGCAGGGGTTATATCAGGAGTATATACCTATACCATTTCAGACAAGCGGTTGTCTAATCTCTTCAGTGTTGGAACATCCATAACTTCCGGAGGGAAGCCATTCCACTGATTAATTTTTCTCACCATCAGGAAATTTCTCCTCAGTTCTAGGTTGCTTCTCTCCTTGGTTAGTTTCCACCCATGGAAACTTCTTGTACTGCCTTCAGGGGCTTTGGAGAATAACTTGATCTCCCCTGTTCTTTGGGGCAGCCCCTGAGATATTGGAACACTGCTATCATGTCTCTCCAAGTCCTTCTTTTAATTGGTCCATGGCAAATGGACTTTCCTGCTTTTTCTCTGAAGATGTTTTGCTTCTCCTCTGAGAAGTTTCTTCAGCTCTGACTGGATGGTGGGGAATGGAAGGATTTATACTCCTTACAGACAGCTGGTCATTTGCATCCTTTTAGAGAGTCGTTGAGGCCACTTGGGAGGTTTGTCTGTGTTCTTTGTGGCAGCCCCTGAGTTTCTTGAAGTCGCTTTGGGTAGCCTGTGTGACAGTGAAAAGAAAATCAGTGAGTATTTGGAAAAGTGACAAGCGCTCTTTGCAAGTCTCCAGTAGAAGTGGTTTCCAAACAGGGCCATACAGGTGATACATTTTTTTTTCTGCTTATGCATTTTATGAGTCTGCGAAATCACTTTCTAATCCAACAGAGGAAGAAATGGACAGCATTGTCTCTGAACGGCAGCATTTTAGAATGCCTGGGAGGGTGGGAAGGGAAGGGAAGAAAGGAAGGAATTAGTAAATGAATAGATGGGGAAGCGTCTTGCCATGTTGTTAGAATAGGGTTGGAAGGGGCCTTGGAGGTCTTCTAGTCCTACCCTCCTGCTCTGAAGAGGTTGTAGAAAAAAAATGCTTTAAAAAAAAAAGCCTCTGATGATTGTGCGGCTCAGCTGGGCATGGGGGGCGGGCGGGATTTTTGCTACCGGTTCTCTGAACTACCCGTCTCCATCGCTACCGGATTGGGCGATCTGGTCCGAACCGGGAACATTTCACCCCTGCATTTATTCCATATTAAATAGTACTCGGTGTCCTCCTTCTCCTTCATTTCCATAGATAATCTGTCCATCTCTGCACATTCGTATATTTTTTTTTATTATGATTTGATCTGGAGGGGTGTCTGATTGTTTCCAATTTTGTGCTATCACAATTCTACTTGCCGTTAGTATGTGTAATATGATATACTGTATACTTTTCTGCATTTTCCCTTCCAGAATACCCAGGAGAAACAATTCTAACTTTCTTTCTATCTTCTGCCCTGTTATTTCATCCAGCCATTTTTAAATCTTGTCCCAAAATTTCCTAATCTTAGGACAAGTCCACCACATGTGATAGAATGTCCCTTGTTTGTCTCCACACCTCCAACAATTCGGAGACCTATTCGAGAACATCCTGGCCCATCTCGCTGGTGGCAAATGCCATCGGCAGAACATTTTGTGAAGATTTTCTTCATAAGCAGCTGACGTCGTTAGTTTGTAATTCCTCTCCCATAATCTATCCCAACTTGTACGTGTGTCTTTTAAGAGCCTGTCTGGAGCCCTTCTGTTCCACTGGGTCAGGGTGGATTCTCCAGCTGAATGAGGTCAGGGAAAGTTCAGCCTTCCAGCCTTTTCAGGCTCTCGATTCATCGGAGCGCTTTTCCTTCTTAATTCCATTTGGTAATTTGTGGAAAGTGAATCACCCGGAGTCAAAATTGCATCACCCTCCCAACTGAGTGAACTCAAGTGAAACAACCTTTTTGTTCTACTTCTTCGACTGCTGCTGTTTCTTGAACAGATGCGGCCGCCACGAGAGGTTTTCCCCGCAGACGTTTTACCCTTCGCCCTGCAGCCCTGCCAGTATTTAACTGAGATTTCCCACGCTGTTTTAAGTTGTTACAGGTAGAAGCTCTCTACACTCTGTACGTCACATTTGTATCCACAGGAAGGAACGCTGGTTCGTCTTGCTGAATCTGTTCCTAGGTAAAAATGTGTTTTGTGAGGTCTTTGGTGTGGTCCCTGAGCCTTAGTTGTTTTCTTGCAGGCATTTCATTGCTAGCACTGATGATGTTACCGAGTTGGGTCATGAAATGTCTACAAGAAAAGAACCAAGCTCAGAGAGCCCCAAGGATCCCTCAGTCCTCCTCCTCCTCCCCTGCTCCTCTACCACCTTTTTTCCTCCTCTTCATCTTCCTCCTCCTCCTCCTCCTCTTCTTCTTCTTCTTCTTCTTCCTCTTCCGCTTCTGCTTCCTCTTCCTCCTCCTCCTCAACCCCACTCCTTTTCAGCATTGATGATGTTACCTAGTTGGGTCATGAAATGTCTACAAGAAAAGAACCAAGCTCAGAGAGCACCAAGGATCTCTCAGTCCTCCTCCTCCCCCCCTGCTCCTCTACCACCTTCTTCTCCTCCTCTTCCTCTTCTCCTCCTCTTCCTCCTCATCCTCCTCCTCAACCCCACTCCTTTTCAGCATTGATGATGTTACCTAGTTGGGTCATGAAATGTCTACAAGAAAAGAACCACCCTCAGAGAGCACCAAGGATCCCTCAATCCTCCTCCTCCTCCTCCTCCTCCTCCTCCTCCTCTTCCTCACCAACCCCACTTCTTTTCAGCATTGATGATGTTACCTAGTTGGATCATATTGTTTCCTGATCACTTGTTTGTGCCCTATGACTATCATTAAGTGTTGTCCCTTATGATTCTTGATGAACATATCTTTTCCTTTATGTCCACTGACAGCATATGCCCCAAGACAAATTCCTTGTGTGTCCAATCACACTTGGCCCGTAAAGAATTCTATTCTATTCTATGAAACATCTGCAAGAAAACCACCCAACCCTGAGCTACAAATATTCTCTTCTGTCAGCAAAATGTGTCCCTCTCCTCTCATTGAAATAGGATGCCAGCTCCATGCATCATTCTAATTTGACTTGCTCAGTTTGGGTTTAGTGTGTGGTGAGAATCCAGCTCTTGTGGCTCGTAATCCATTCTTTACAGATGAGCATGAGGTGAAAATCATCTAGCATGGTTTATTGCACAAATCATGGTTGAAACAACCATGGCCTAGCGTGAACATCCATTGTTAAAGATTTGCGCTAACTATGATTCTTGTTCTTGTTGTTAGTTGCAAAGTCATGTCCAACCCATCGCAACCCCATGGACAACATTCCTCCAGGCCTTCCTGTCCTCTACCATCCTCTGGAGTCCATTGAAGCTCACGCCGACTGCTTCAGTGACTCCATCCAGCCACCTCCTTCTCTGCTGTCCCCTTTTTCTTTTGCCCTCCATCGTTCCCAGCATTCGGCTCTTCTCCAGGGAGTCCTTCCTCCTCATTAGGTGGCCAAAGTATCTGAGTTTCCTCTTCAGGATCTGGCCTTCTAAAGAGCAGTCAGGGTTGATCTCCTCTAGGACTGACCGGTTGGATCGCCTTGCAGTCCGAGGGACTCACAGGAGTCTTTTTTTTTTTTTTTAATTTGATTTATAGGCCGCCCTTCTCCGGAGACTCAGGGCGGCTTACAATGCGTTAAGCAATAGCCTTCATACTTTTGTATATTTATACAAAGTCAGCTTATTGCCCCCACAATCTGGGTCCTCATTTCACCTACCTTAGAAAGGATGGAAGGCTGAGTCAACCTTGAGCCTGGTGAGATTTGAACTTGCAGTAATTGCAGGCAGCAGATGTAAGTGGATGTTAATAACAGTGCTTTAATCTGCTGAGCCACCAGAGCTGTCTTCTCCAGCACCAGAGTTCAAAGGCCTCGATTCTTTGGCGCTCAGCCTTCCTTATGGTCCAACTCTGATTCTACTGTTGGTCATTTGTTCCAAAAGGGTTAGGGTTTCCAATGAAATGGAAGATGACCATCTCCCATCTAAGTTAGATCGAGTGATCAAAGAAGTTGTTTGTAAGAAATATTAATTGCTTATATGTAGGTATTTCTCCCATGTTAAGGGCAGCTCGTGATACTATTTAAAGTATTTCAATCTCAACGCACAACGGGGTAATGATTTTTATGACCATTTAGCATCCTCGATAATTTTATGTCACTATTTTATTGCACACATTCTCAAAATGACTTTGCAAATAGACAGCAAAGTCTCCCTGCTTCAAGGACCATTTGGCAGTCTTCTTAAATATGCAAACTTCTAATTAGGGTCGGGGTCCTACTGGGTACTGCATCAGGCCCGTGTATTGGGTGAGGGAAACTGTAAAAAGTACTACCGTACTTTTCGGAGTATAAGACACTCTTAGAGAGGGTGGAAACGTTGGTGCGTCTTATACACCAAATACAGCCATTTTTGGCCTCCCAAAACCCCACTCCGTGAGGCAAAAACACGATGCGTGAGGGGTTTGGTAGGCCAAAAACGGGCCAGTTTTTCACAAAAACAAGGGCATTTTTGCCCTCCCCAGCCCCCAGGAGCGCTCTACAGGCTTCCCAAACCCTCTGTGCATCCCATTTTTGTGAAAAATGAGCATGTTTTTCGCAAAAATGGGACACGGAGAGGGTTTGGGAGGCTCCTGGGAGCTGGAGAGGGCAAAAAATTTTTTTCTTGTTTACCTCCTCGAAATCTTGGTGTGTCTTAAACTCCGGTGCGTCTTATATATTGGTGGGCATGGTATGGCTTGGTGGGCGTGACTTGGTGGGCATGGCAGGGGAAGGATACTGCAAAATCTCCATTCCCACGCCACTCCTGGGGGAAGGATACTGCAAAATCCCCATTTCCTCCCCACTCCTGGAGGAAGGATATTGCAACATCTCCATTCCCACCCCACTCTGGGGCCAGACAGAAGTGTATTTGCCAGTTCTCCGAACTAGTCAAAATTTCCGCTGCCGGTTCGCCAGAACCGGTCAGAACCTGCTGGATTTCATCCCTGGCCTAGAGGCAAATGAAATGTGTAAAATTTATTTTTGGAGAGGAGGATCCCCACCCCCATCCCCGGCCCACAGTGAGGATTTTCTCTTAATTTCCACTGAAATCATCAAATCGAGAGTCAGACACTTTGTAAAGCGAAGTTGCGATGGTATTAAAGAAGACATAAGCATATTGTTGATCTCTATGTGCCCGTTGATGGCCAATGAAATGATGGATCGTTGATGACTGCTCCTTAAGGATCTGGAGCAGTTGACACACAAACCCTTTGGCAAGCCACATTGGATGCCTTGTCCTCCGATCTTGGTGTCCTCCTGTTCTCCAGAGGGGGACAAAGAGGTCAGTCTCTGTGTGGAGGAACAACTGGACACAGATTTGACATTTCAGAAAAAGTCAGTGTTTGGAAGGCCGCATGGGAACATTCCTGCCTGGAAAGACATTCTGTGCTCGGACATTAAAGCCATTGTTGTCCCACCAAAGAACTTCAAAGGGAGAACCAGTGTGAAACTGGCAAATTAGAATCCATTAGCAGCTCCTCGGGGTCATTTCCCTGGCATGCTTGATGGGTCTGGAAAGATGGTGTCATAACACAACTGCTGTTGTGAATTTGTTCTTTTCTTGAAATTGGAACAGCCGATCTACTGTTATCTTTTTGGAATTTGGATCTATTGGTTTCATGCTTTCTTTTGAGATCTCTTGTGTGATTAAACAGGTAGGTAGGTAAAGATAGATAGATAGATAGATAGATAGATAGATAGATAGATAGAGTGTTTCCCCAAAAATAAGACCCTTTTAAATATTTTTTGAACCCTGAAATAAGAGCTTGGCCTTATTGCCATGTGCTCAAATGCCCGATTGGGCTTATCATCAGGGGATGTCTTATTTTGGGGGAAACAGGGTAGATAGATAGTAATAGATAGATAGATAGATAGATAGATAGATAGATAGATGGATGGATGGATGGATGGATGGATGGATGGATGGATGTAGATAAGAGAGTAGATGGTAGACAGAGATAGACAGATTGATAGAGATAGAGATGAGAAAGAGTAGATGATAGATAGACAGATAGATAGACAGATGTAAATAGATATAGATAGACATACATATTTGTGTGGATGTGCAATTTTCAAATATCTATCTATCTATCTATCTATCTATCTATCTATCTATCTATCTATCTATCTACCTACCTACCTACCTACCTACCTACCTACCTACCTACCTACTCTGTTTCCCCCAAAATAAGACATCCCCTGATAATAAGCCCAATCGGGCTTTTGAGTGCATGGCAATAAGGCCAAGCGCTTATTTCAGGGTTCAAATAAATAAGACAGGGTCTTATTTTCGGAGAAACATGGTATCTATTTATCATCTATCTAAATTTCTAGATCTATTTACCTATTTTCCTAAATCTATCTATTCATCCATCCATCCATCCATCCATCCATCCATCCATCTATCTATCTGTTACAGGTAGTCCTTAAAATACAATCACAAATAGGGCCAGAATTTCCCTGAGCTAAGCCAGGCGATTGTTAAGTGAGCCATGTCTGATTTTGCAACTTTTTTTTTGTTGCCACGCTCAGTAAGCACATCACCGCCATTAAATGAGTTGTGGTTGTTAAGTGAATCTGGCTGTTTGCATTGCCTTTGCTTGTTGGTTGCCGGCTGATAAGGTTGCAGATGGCCGTCACATGACCCTAGGACACTGCAAGGTGTGAGGGCCAGGTCGTAAGTCACTTTGTACCGTGACTTTGTAACTTCAAACTGTCAAACACTTGCTAAACAAATAGCAACAGACCTTAGATTTCTATACCACAGTGCTTTTACAGCCCTCTCTAAGCAGTTTACAGAGTCAGCCTGTTGCCCCCAACAATCAGGGACCTCATTTTACTGACCTCGGAAGGATGGAAGGCTGAGTCAACCTTGAGTCGGTCAGGATCGAACTCCTATCAGTGGGCAGAATTAGTCTGCAATGCTGCATTCTAACCACTGTGTCCCATGGATGGATGGATGGATGGATGGATGGATGGAAGGAAGGAAGGAAGGAAGGAAGGAAGGAAGGAAGGAAGGAAGGGCAATACCAATAACCCTTAGACTTTTATACCACAAGTGCTTTCCAGCCCTCTCTAAGAGGTTTACGGAATCAGCCTCTTGTCCCCAACAATCTGGGTTCTCATTTTACCCACCTCAGAAGGATGGAAGGCTGAGTCAACCTTGAAGTGGTCAGGATCGAACTCCTGGCAGTGGGGCAGAGTTAGCCTGCAATGCTGTATTCTAGCCACTGTACACCATGAATGGATGGATGGATGGATGGATGGATGGATGGATGGATGGAAGGAAGGAAGGAAGGAAGGAAGGAAGGAAGGAAGGAAGGAAGGACGGACAATAGCAGTAGCAATTAGACCCATATACCACTTTCCAGCCCCCTCTAAGTGGTTTACAGAGTCAGTCTGTCACCCCCAACAATCTGGGTCCTCATTTTACTGACCTCCGAAGGATGGAAGGCTGAGTCAACCTTGAGCTTAGTCAGATTGGAACTGCCAAATTGTAGGCAACCGGCAATCAGCAGAAATAGGCTGCAGAACCGCATTCTAACCACTGCGCCCCTATGGCTGGTTATATGTCAAGGATTATCTATAAAAAAATCCTTTTTATAGAACAAAGATAAAAAAACTAATGCAAACCCCTCACATTTTGCAGCATCCATCACAGGATTAAAATCCAAGCGCCCGGCAACCGGCGTATAATTACAACTCACTTTAAAAAGCACCTTTCTTAGTAATGGATATTCTGGTCCCCTTTGTAGTCATAAGTCGAGGACTACCTGCATGTCCGAAGAACTTTGTCTTCGGGCCTAAAGAGTTGTCGCTTCTTCCACAGCTGTTCCCAAGCCTCTGTCCGCATTTCATGCCCACAACGTGGTAGGAAAAATGTAGGCTGCAAAATATCCCAATGACCATTCAGCTAAAGTTATCTTGATGAAGTGTAAAACTCACCCACTGACTGCAGCTGTTGAAGGTTTTGCAAGCAGTAGCAGCAGCATGCACTCCAGCGTAGGTTCCCCCCCACCCATGGCCATTGAAACCCTGAGACATTTCCTTTCCTCTTCAGGATAGACAGACGGACACAGACAGATAGACAGACAAACAGATAGATACTATATGATAGATAGATAGATAGATAGATAGATAGATAGATAGTAGATTGATAGATAGATACTAGGTGAGATAGATAGATAGATAGATAGATAGATAGATAGATAGATAGAGATAGATACTAGACGATAGATAGATAAATAGACAGATAGACAGACAGACACAGACAGACAGACAGAAAAAGATAGATAGATAGATAGATAGATAGATAGATAGATAGATAGATAGATAGAAAGAGAGATAGAGAGATAGAGAGATAGGTAGAGATACTAGATGATAGATAAATAGACAGGCAGACAGATAGACAGACACAGACAGACAGAAAAACAGATAGATAGATAGATAGATAGTAGATAGATACTAGATGATATAGATAGATAGATAGATACTGATGATAGATAGAGACTAGATAGATAGAGAGATAGAGAGATAGAGAGAGAGATACTAGATGATAGATAGATAAATACAGATAGACAGATAGACAGACACAGATAGATAGATAGATAGATAGATAGATAGATAGATAGATAGATAGTAGATAGATACTAGATGATATAGATAGATAGATAGATAGATAGATAGATAGATAGATAGATAGATAGATACTAGATGATAGATAGATAGAGACTAGGTAGATAGATAGATAGAGAGAGAGAGATACTAGATGATAGATAGATAAATACAGATAGACAGATAGACAGGTAGATAGATAGATAGTAGATACTAGATGATATAGATAGATAGATACTAGATGATAGATAGATAGATAGATAGATAGATAGATAGATAGATAGATAGATAGATACTAGATAGATAGACAGACAGACAGACAGGCAGACAGATAGAATTCTTTATTGGCCAAGTGTGATTGGACACACAAGGAATTTGTCTTTGGTGCACATAAAAAGAAAAGATACATTCGTCAAGAATCATAAGGTGCAACACTTAATGATAGTCGTAGGGTACAAATAAGCAATCAAATCATACTAGGAAACAGTCAATTTAAATCGTAAGGATACCAGGAACAAGGTTACAGTCATACAGTCATGTGGGAGGAGATGGGTGATAGGAACGATGAGAAGATTAATAGTAATGCAGACTTAGTGTATAGTTTGACAGTGTTGTGGGAATTAGTTGTTTAGCAGAGTGATGGCGTTTGGGGAAAAAACTGTTCATGTGTCTAGTTGTTCTGGTGTGCAGAGCTCTATAGCGTCGTTTGAGGGTAGAAGTTGAAACTGTTTATGTCCAGGATGCGAGGGATCTGTAAATATTTTCACAGCCCTCTTTTTGACTTGTGCAGTACACAGGTCCTCCATGGAAGGCAGGTTGGTAGAAATTATTTTTTCTGCAGTTCTAATTATCTCTGAAGTCTGTGTCTCTCTTGTTGGGTTGCAGAACCAAACCAGACAGTTATAGAGGTGGAGTGACATAATTTCCAACCCTACCCCTTACCAAAAAAATAAATAAAAAAAAATCTGTCTGTCTGTATCTATCTATCTGATCTATCATTATATCTGTCTGTCTTCATCTGTATCTCTCTCTCTCTCTCTCTCTTCCATCTATACCTATCTATCTATCTATCTATCTATCTATCTATCTATCTATCTATCTATCTATCTATCTCGTACTTTTTCTCTCATCTATATCTATCTGTCTATCATCTGCTCTCTTTCTCATCTACATCTATCATCTATTCTTTCATCTATATCTATCTATCTATCTATCTATCTATCTATCTATCTATCTATCTATCTATCTATCTCGTACTTTTTCTCTCATCTATATCTATCTGTCTATCATTTGCTCTATTTCTCATCTACATCTGTCATCTATTCTTTCATCTATATCTATCATCTATCTATCTGTCTGTCTATCTATCTATCATCTATCTATTATCTGTCTATCTGTCTATCTTCATATCTGTCTGTCTCCATCTGTATCCCTCTCTCTCTCTCTCTCCCATCTGTCTGTATCTGTGTCATCTATCCGTCCCTCTCTTTGCTTTATAGCACCCAACTTGCTTGAGAGTTGTAAGGACAAAGATAAAACTGCCAGAGCAACTTCTTTACATCTAGAAGGTCTCAGGTTCACTTCCTGATAGCTCCAAAAAACAAAAGAAAACATAAAAAAAAACCAAGCTGGGAAATATTTCTTCTTGAAAGGGTTCCTTGAGCATTCGAGAACAGATCCCTTGATTTGTCATAAAGCAGCTTCTGAGGTCAGACAGTTTGATGGCTTGCCTCGCCTGGAGACCATCGACTCTGAATAACAAAAAGGGGATTTGTGGAAAGGAAGAATTGTTGCAGTCAACCCACCGTCACATCCCACTAGCCAAGAAGGCTGTCATGCTGGAAGGACTCCGGGAATCTCAACTCCAGGAACATCCGAGCCTAAACCAAGATTGGCCAGCCTTTGGCCAGGGTTAGTGTGTTGTTGCTACAAGAGTAACTTCCAAGCTAACGTTGTTGTGTGCCTTAAAAGGAGACACATCGTGTGAGCTCCAGCAATTGCCAACATTTTGTTTTTAGTTTTTAGTATTTTTACCTATTGCTCTGAGGTTGGTGTAATGCTGATAAAATTGATAGAGGAAAAGAGCCACCAAGAGCCTTGGTGGTGCAGCAGACTAAAGTGCTGTTAACTAGCACCAGCTGCCTCCAATTACTGCAAGTTCGAATCTCACCAGGCTCAAGGTTGACTCAGCCTTCCATCCTTTCGAGGCAGGTAAAATGAGGACCCGGATTGTGGTGGCAATAAGCTGACTTTGTATAAAAAAGAACACCGCTTAAGGGGGGGTGGGCGAAAGCCCTACTAAGCAGGTATATACAAAAGTATGAAGGCTATTGCTTAACGCATTGTAAGCCCCCCCCCCGAGTCTCTGGAGAAGGGCGGCATATAAATCGAACCAATAAATATAAATCGAACCAATAAAATAGTTGTAGTTGGGTTGAACTTTGGGGTCCTCGGTGCTCTCGTGAGCTTGGGGGTTTTCTTGCAGACGTTTCATTACCCAACTAGGGAACATCATCAGTGCTAGGAGAGAGGGAGGTGGAGGAGGAGGACTGTGGGGTCCTTGGTGCTCTCGTGAGCTTGGAGGTTTTCTTGAAGACGTTTCATGACCCAACTAGCAGATAGTTTGGTAATGAAACCATCAGTGCTAGCAGATAGTTTGGTAAGGAAACGTCTGCAAGAAAACCATTAGTTAACTATTACCTACCCTATTAGGTAACATCATTAGTGCCAGAAGGGAGAGGGGTTTGTGAGGAAGAGGAGGAGGAGGAGGAGAAGGAGGAAGAGGAGACGGAGACTATGGGGTTCTTGGTGCTCTCTGAGCTTAGTAGTTTTCTTGCAGACGTTTCATGACCCAACTAGGTAACATCATCAGTGCTAGAAGAGAGAGGGGTATGCGAAGTGAAGAAGGTAGAGGAGAAGGAGGAAGAGGAGGCCTATGGGGACTTTCTGAGTTCCACTGCTTTCTTGCAGACAGCTAGATAAAATCATCCGTGCTAAACCCAAAGATGCTTTTTCACGAAGCAACTGGACTTTCTGGTTTTTCTTTGAAGACGTTTCGCTTCTCATCCAAGAAGCTTCTTCAGCTTTATATACAAGTGGTTTGCCGTGTCAAACCTTGCTCCCTTCTAGCACTGATGATGTTATTTAGTTTGGTAATGAAAGGGAGGAAAGTCGCGCGAGCTACACTGGCTCCCTATTGGTCTCCGGTCACAATTCAAGGTGTTGGTTATTACCTTTAAAGCCCTACATGGCTCAGGGCCAGGCTATTTTTGAGACCGCCTTCTGCCGCATAGCTCCCAGCGACCGGTAAGATCCCACAGAGTCGGTCTCCTCTGGGTCCCGTCAGCTAAACAATGCCGGCTGGTGGGCCCGCGGGGGAGGGCCTTCTCTGTGGCTGCCCCAGCTCTCTGGAACCAGTTACCTCCTGAGGTCCGGACCATCCCCACCCTATTGGCCTTCCGAAAAGTGATCTGGCAAGATCCAGCCATGAATGGTGTGAATGAGTTTTAATGTTTTTAATTTTTCAATGTTATTTTTTAAAATGTATTGTGAGCCGCCCTGAGTCTTCAGAGAGGGGCGGCATATAAATTTAATTAAATTAAATTAAATTAAATTAAATTAAAGCTATGGCAAATCTAGACAGCATACTGAAAAGCAGAGACATCACCCTGCCAACAAAAGTGTGTATAGTCAAGGCGATGGTTTTCCCAGTTGCAATGGATGGCTGTGAAAGTTGGACCACAAGGAAGGCCGAGCGCCAAAGAATGGAGGCCTTTGAACTGTGGTGCTGGAGAAGACTCCTGCGAGTCTCTTGGACTGCAAGGCGATCCAACCGGTCAGTCCTAGAGGAGATCAATCCCGATTGCTCTTTAGAAGGCCAGATCCTGAAGAGGAAACTCAAATACTTTGGCCACCTAAGGAGAAGGAAGGACTCACTGCAGAAGAGCCTAATGCTGGGAACAATGGAGGGCAAAAGAAGAAGGGGACGGCAGAGAAAGAAGTGGCTGGATGGAGTCACTGAAGCAGTCGGACTGAGCTTAAATGGACTCTGGGGGATGTTAAAGGACAGGAAGGCCTGGAGGAACGTTGTCCATGGGGTTGCAATGGGTTGGACACAACTTTGCAATTAACAACAACAATAACAATGAAAGGTTTGCAAGAAAACAACCAAGAGCACCAAATATTCTAGTGCTGATAAGGCCGATAGACAAAAGATTGAACCTTTCCTGATGGCCAGAGTTGACTCATTTCCCATCAGGGTACCTGCCAACATTTCCAACAACCAATTCTGCAACTGAAGAGCCCAAACACAATCCCCTAATAATTTCCTTCGTTGTGGAATTTAATCTTTGGCCTCTCCTTTTCTTCCTCTTCTTCCGACTTTCATGTAGACGTCAATGGATAATTATTTCCTGGCACCGTGGCTCTTGATTGGGTTAGAATATGGTCTGAATGTGGTTTTTTGGGGGGTTCTCATTCTGTCTTTCTCATTCACCCAGTAATCTCCTTTGATCATTTGAAATTGATTAGCTATGGGTGTCATTTCCCATAGAAGAACAAGTTTGGCTTCGTCCAAGTCTTTAAGACTTTTGGCCGAGACTGAATGGGAACTGTTGAGCTGTGAATTTCCCACTGACACACAGGATTAAGGTTTTGGCATTGTCGGCCGGGTTGTTAGAACAATGGGGATTTACAGAAATATTGCAGAAAGATAATCCTGCCTGGCAGAGAAGATGGCAAGGGGCTTTGATTATTCTTTTCATCCTCTTCCCCCATTCTTTCGCTCTTGCGCATCATTCTTCTAAATAAGCCACCCAGGCTACCCACGAATGGGAAACCTCATCATTTCCAGAATTAGTGTGTTTCGTTCTTCGAATGATCAAACCAACTCAATTAAAGAAACGACGACAGCATCTGTCCTACTCGATCTAAGACTACAGGCGGTCCTTGACTTAACGACCACGGTTGACACCCAAAACGTCTGTGGCTAAGTGAAACATTTCTTAAGTGAGCTCTGCCCCATGTTATGGCTTTTCTTGCCATGGCTGTTTAGTGAATCTGGCTTCCCCCTTGACCAAGGGTCTGCAACTTTAAACACTCAAAGAGCCATTTGGACCCGTTTCCCACAGAAAAAAAAACACCGGGAGCCACAAAACCCTTCCGTGCCTGACTATTTCTTGAGCGGCCACAAAACTAGCGTATGTAGTTGAATTAAACGTTCTGTTTTTCTTCTGAAACTTTTCTTTTCTTGGATTTATCCATGGTTGGCCTACCGGGGGTCGAAAAGCTTAATAAATCAGTGGGTGTTGCACATTGGCAGTTGTGACGCATATTTTGAGCGACAGGGAGCCTCAGCAGAGGGAGGAAGAGCCACATGCCACTCCAGGTTGCTCCATGAGCCCTGCCCTTGACTTTATTTATTTATATATTTATTAGTTTGATTTATATGCCGCCCTTCTACGGAGACTCAGGGTGGCTTACAATGCATTAAGCAATAGCCTTCATACTTTTGTGTGTGTGTGTGTGTGTGTGTGTGTGTGTGTGTGTATGTATATATGTGTGTGTGTGTGTGTGTGTATGTATATATATATATATATATATATATATATATATATATATATATATGTAGGTCTTTGGTTATTCGGGTCTTCTCCCACGTAAAATTGGAAGTTTCTTGGCTATAATTTTACGTGGGAGAAGACCCGAATAACCAAAGACCTACATACAAACACCCGCGAAAACCTGAGAAAACTATAATATATATTATATATATATATATATATATATAATATATATATATTTATTTATTTATTTTTATTTATTTAAATTTGTATACCGCCCTTCTCCTAGTGGACTCAGGGCAGTGCACAGCCAGAACTAAAACACATACCAATACAAAATTTAAAATTATTAAAAGAATTACATAACTTTGGCCCAAATTTAAAACAATTCAAATTAAAACTCATTGACAATTTAAAAGCTAAAAAACTAAAAAAGACTAAAGAAGCGGGGGGGGGGGTTTCACGCCAGTCCTGCTTGATGGAAAAAAAAAAGTTTTCAGGGCACGGCGAAAGACCCGGAGATCCGATATCCTTCGTATCTCCGGGCGCAAATCGTTCAGAGGGCAGGAGCCTGCTTAGTAGGGCTTTTGGTCCCCCAAGCAGTGTTCTATTTTATACAAAGTCAGCTTATTGCCTCCACAAACCGGGTCCTCATTTTACCTACCTCAGAAGGATGGAAGGTTGAGTCAACCTTCCATCCTTCCGAGTCAGCCTTCTGATTTTGCTCATCAGAAGGTCTATTCTCTGCCTCCCAGCTGATTGGGAGGAAATGGGGATTTTACAGTAACCTTCCCCTGGAGTGGGGTGGGAATGGTATCCTTCCCCTGCCATGCCCACCAAGCCATGCCATGCCACGCCACGCCATGCCCACCAAGCCACACCCACACCCACAGAACCAGTAGTAAAAAATTTTGAAACCCACCACTGGTTCAACTGGACTTAGATTGTGCACCTCTGCAGTCTCGAGATCAGCACAGCACATGTGGAACGGTTAATCAGTGGGAAATTAGCTAGGAAACCATAGGAAGTGCTGCGGATTCAGAAGGATGGATGAAAATCCGCCAAGGCTTTGGCCAGCTGCAGACAATCTTCAGACGGATGAATTAACAAACACTATGAGACAGTTGGAGGTGGAAGGCTTGTAGAATTGGGGCAAAAGCTTATTTCTGACTTTTAAAAAAAAAATTCAAAGGGACTGTGGTTATTTAAGTAACATCTGCAGTGATTTTCTGCTTGCAGCTGGGGCCGCTTTCTCGAGAACATGTTTGTCGCGGTTCTTTCCAATCCTTAACTTCATATCTCCTAGTTTCCTCTGAGTAATGTCAGCTAATTCACACCCCTTCAGCTGCTGGACTGTGCATGCATGTTCTCTCTTTCCCCCCTGGATGTAGGAAAAGAGCAGGCAGAGCTGGCGGGCGGCGTTAAACATGTCATTAGTTTAGAATCGTTACGTTCGCACCAACCATCCAAGTCCAACACCTCTTGAATTCCGTTGACTCTTTTCTAGCACCAATTGATCACTGAATTTTAGTAGACCAGATTCGACTTGACCAATAAATCTTCTGAATTACAACTTCATGTAGGGTCCTGATCTTTTGCACCTGGCATTAGCGGCTAATTCAACAGCTTCTTCTTATGGATGCCAAATATTTGAGGGATGAAGTGTGGGGTCCCTCTGAGCTTGGGAGGGTTTTCTTGCAGACATTTCATTACCAAACTAGGTAACACCATCAGTGCTAGTAGATAGTTTGGTAAGGAAACATCTGGAAGAAAACCACTAAGTTCATAGTGCGCCAA
This sequence comes from Pantherophis guttatus, assembly GCF_029531705.1. The sequence continues at coordinate 3,012,184 of NW_026844101.1, forward strand.
AGACTGCACGGATGCAAAATCTATGCTCTTTTGGAGAGCGGTCCCCAAATTCTCCTGATATCATCACCTTCTTCCAAATTAGATGAGTCAAAGGAGGGGTCAATATTATAGAATAGAGTAGAAAAGAGTAGAGAGAGTAGAGTAGGAACAGAGTAGAGTAGAGTAGAGTAGAGAAGAATAGAATAGAATAGAATAGAATAGAATAGAATAGAATAGAATAGAATAGAATAGAATAGAATAGAATAGAATAGAATAGAATTCTTTATTGGCCAAGTGTGATTGGACACACAAGAAATTTGTCTTGGGTACATATGCTCTCATTTACATAAAGAAAAAATAAAATATATTTGTCAAGAATCATAAGATACAACTCTTAGTGATCATAGGATCACTAGTATCATAGGTAGAGGTGGGTTTCAGTAGGTTTTGACCAGTTCCGGAGAACCGATAGCGGCAATTTTGAGTAGTTCGGAGAACAGGTAGTAAAAATTCTGACTGGCCCCGCCCCCATCTATTCTCTGCCTCCCGAGTCCCAGCTGATCGGGAGGAAATAGGGATTTTGCAGTATCCTTCCCCCGGAGTTGGGTGGGAATGGAGATTTTATAGTATCCTTCCCCCAAGCTATGCCACGCCTACCAAGCCACACCCACAGAACCCACCACTGATCATAGGATACTAATAAGCAATCAAATCATACTAGGAAACAATAAAAACCAATATAAGCTGTAAAGATACAAGCAACATGGATATAGCCATAAGTGGGAAGAGATAGGTACTAGGAAGGATGAGAAGAAAAATAGTAATACAGTCTTAGTAGTTAATTTGACGGTGTGTGGGAATTAGTTGCTTAGCAGAGCGATGGCATTCGGGAGGAAAAAACTGTCCTTGTGTGTGCAGTGCTCTATAGCATCGTTTTGAGGGTAGGAGTTGAAGCAGTTTATGTCCAGGATGCGAGGGGTCTGTAGATATTTTCCCAGCCCTCTTTTTGACTCGTGCAGTATACAGGCCCTCCATGGAAGGCAGGTTGGTAGCCATGGTTTTTTCTGCAGTTCTAACCATCCGTTTATTTTTTATTTTATTTTATTTTATTTTGAATTTGTATACCGCCCTTCTCCCTAAGGACTCAGGGCGGTGAACAGCCAAGTAAAAACATCAAGTACAAATATTAAAATACAGTTAAAATATACATATATAAATGTAGTTGAAGTCTGTATCTGTCTTGTTAGGTTGCAGAGCCAACTCATTGGTGTTATTTATACCAGAAAATGGAAACCTTTCCGTGTAGGATTTTGCAAGATAAATGCTATTCCTAGTGGATGATAAAGATGGATGTCGATTAAAGGCAGGTTTTTGACCCGAGTGCAAATTACTTAAGCTCTGATGTGTTTTGCTCTGATTCTTCGTTTTTTTTTCCTCCTCCCCCTAGTGCTATTTTTCTTACGTGGTTTAATTAGATTAATTTCCCAGCTTCTTGACGTGCTGATTATGCTATTGCATTTCCACCCACCTTCCCCGGTAGCTTTGCACGGGAGTGAATGAATGAGATCACAAATCTCCTCGTATAGCTTGGGAGCCGGCCAGTAATAAATTTCTTTCCTTTTTCTTTCTTTTTCTTTTTTTAAATCCAAGCTGGACTCTTGGTCTTCAGAGTCGGATGGAGGAGCCTCTTGACACACTGTTATGGATTTTCTTTATAAGGGGAAAGTCCAAACCTGACTTGAAACTGGACCTCGGCCAACCTTTATGGGAGCAAAACTGCAGCTTTTGTTAAAACCAGGAATTTGAATCGTAGAGTTGCAAGGAAAAGATTGTCTATAGGACAGGGGTCTCCAAACTAGGCAACTTTAAGACTTGTATATTAATATGGATAAGCAATTATTATTATTATTATTATTATTATTATTATTATTATTATTATTTAATCTTTAGTGAGATTCACAGCCTTTGAGGCTGGTTAATAGCTCAGCAGCTCGAGTCCTAACCAAGGACCTAGGAACTGTTAAGGTATCGTCGGAGGATGTAAGCTGTTCCGAGTAAGGTGGTTTTTTGTAGAGTCAAAATGTTCAAGTCCGGCAAATTTAGAATTTCTAAATAGCGGGGTAGCCCTTTGGGTATTGCTCCAAGGGCTCCAATTACAATCGGGACAACACACGATTTCTTTTTCCACAGTCACTCAACTTCAATTTGCAAGTCCCGGTACTTTGTGATTTTTTCTTGCTGCTTAACTTCAATCAATAATCTTCTTCTATTATTATTATTATTATTATTATTATTATTATTATTATTATTATATTCATTAAACATGAAACTCAGTCAACTGAACATTCAAAACTGCATCACAAATACCATGGACTGGTGCTAATGGTTGATACGGGCTGCTGCCAGCATCCTTGGTATCAACCAAGTACCTTCTTAAGATGTACAATGTTCCGAGTAGCACAGTTTTTTGCAGTTCCGCTGATGTTATTGCAGGAAGCTGCAATTTGTTGATGTATCTTATAAAATTCTTGGACATGGTACCAAGTGCCCCGATGACAATGGGTAGTATCACTGTTACATGTTTCATCCATAGCCGTGTAGTTTCGATGGCCAGGTCGCGATATTTCGTGATTTTTTCCAGTTCTTTTTCTTCGAGTTTAGAGTCTCCTGGTACTGTGATGTCAACAAATTGTACGTTTCGGTTTTCAACAACTGTGATATCTGGCGTGTTGTGTTCCAAGTGATGATACTTCTGTATTCGAAAGTCCCCCAAGATCTTCACCTTCTCGTTTTGTATAACTTTTTCCATTTTATGTTCCCATGACTTTTTGGATACAGGTAAGTCGTATTTTTTACATAATGCCCAGTGGTTTAATTTAGTAACTCGGTCGTGTCTTGCTTTGTAATCAGTTTGTGCGATTTTGCTGCATTCACATATAAAATGTGAAACAGTTTCGACTTTGTTGTTGCAAAGTTGGCAGTTTGGATTGTCGGTGGATTTTTGTATCTTTGCTTTCATGGCATTAGTTTGTAGTGCTTGTTCTTGAGCAGCGAGTATTAAACCTTCCGTTTCTTTCTTGATGGTTCCCCTCTTAAGCCATGCCCATGTCAAGTTGTCATCACATTTTCTTTCAATGTTTTTCAAGTGCTGTCCAAGTGTTCCCATGACTTTTGGGATACAGGGAAGTCGTATTTTTTACATAATGACATTATTATTATCTTTATTCATTAAACATGAAACTCAGTCAACTGAACATTCAAAAATGCATCACAAATACCATGGACTGGTGCTAATGGTTGATACGGGTTGCTGCCAGCATCCTAGGTATCAACCAAGTACCTTCTTAAGATGTACGATGTTCCAAGTAGCGCAGTTTTTTGCAGTTCCGCTGATGTTATTGCAGGAAGCTGCAATTTGTTGATGTAGCTTATAAAATTCTTGGACATGGTACCAAATGCCCCGATGACAGTGGGTAGTATCACTGTTACATGTTTCATCTATAGCCGTGTAGTTTCGATGGCCAGGTTGCAATATTTCATGATTTTTTCCAGTTCTTTTTCTTCGACTCTGGCGTCTCCCGGTACCGCGATGTCAATATTTATTATTGCGATTTATGTCTAATTGCTCCAATGCAAGAAAGCTGAGCAAAAAAATTTTTTTTTTGCATTTCAACAAAGGGTGTTGTAAGGAAAAGTCCAAACTCCTCCTTGAATTCCATGGACCTCAGGACAATGCAACCATCATAAATACCATACATGCCAGTTGCTAAGCATCTGGATTCTTGATCACGTGACCACAGGGATGCTGCAATGCTATTAAGTCTGAAAAATGGGTCCTAAGTCACTTTTTTTCAGTGCTGTTGTAACTTTGGTCACCCAACAAACAGCGGCTTGGAGAAACAAGGCTGCCATTTTTCTCAAATTAAGGCCGACTTAATTTTGAATGCAAATCCCTCCACGTCTCCAATTGTTCCAATGCAAGAAAGCTGAGCAAAAAAAATAATTTTTTTTTTTTGCATTTCAACAAAGGGTGTTGTAAGGAAAAGTGCAACGTTTGTGTTTCTGGAGGGGGAAAAAAATGCTTACTGATCAGCTCCGGTGGGAAGCTGCTCTAATTGTTTTTCTCTTTTTTTCCTGCTCGGGGATGTTGGATGTCAAGTCAAAACTTTGACATCAAGTCAAAACAAATTATTAAGACCAGCTGCCTGCAATTACTGCAGGTTCAAATCTCGCCAGGCTCAAGGTTGACTCAGCCTTCCATCCTTTCTGAGGTAGGTGAAATGAGGACCCAGATTGTGGGGGCAATAAGCTGACTTTGTATAAATATACAAAAGGATGAAGGCTATTGCTTAGCGCATTGTAAGCCACCCTGAGTCTCCGGAGAAGGGCGGCATATAAATCAAATTAAAAAAAAAAAAAAAAACAAGACAGAAAGCTGCCAGTCTCTGTCTCCTCTAAATCACTGTGCTAGTTTCCCCACGCTGTTTTTTTGGGGGGACGCATTTTGCGGTGATAACCCATAGCGCATACAGACCAGCTAAGCGGTGAGAGGAGTGGAAAAGAATGGGAGGAGAAATCTGCTTACTTTGAATGAAGATTTTTCCTGAAGTTGGAGAATACGAAGCCCTAATGTTTTTATCTAGTTGGGTAATGAAACGTTGGCCAGAAAACAACCAAGCTCAGAGAGCAACAAGGACCCTACAGATCTCCTTCTCCTCCTCCCCTTCACAAACTCCCCTTGCTTCTAGAGCTGATGATGGTACCTAGTTGGGTCCTGAAATGTCTGCAAGAAATCAACCAAGCTCAGGGACCCCATAGTCATTGTCGTCCTCCTTCTCCTCCTGCTCCTCTTTTCCTCCTTTGCTTCCTTCTCTTCTTCCTTCTTCTCCTTCTCTTCTTCCTTCACTTCCTTCTCCTCCTTCTCTTTTATTATGAAAATATATCCTTTTCCTCCTCCTCCTCCTCTTCTTCTTCTCTTCCTCCTCCTTTTCTCCTTTGCCTCCTTCTCTTCTCCTTCTCCTCCTTCCCCTGCTCCTTTTTTATGAAAACATATCCTTTTCCTTTTTTCCTCCTCCTCCTCCTTCTTTTCTTCCTCCTCCTTTCCTCCTTTGCCTCCTCCTCTCCTCTTCCTTCTCCTTCTCTTCTTCCTTCTCTCTTTCTCTTCTTCCTTCACTTCCTTCTCCTGCTCTTTCATTATGAAAACATCCTTTTCCTCCTCCTCTTCTTTCTTCTTCTCTTCCTCCTCCTCCTTTTCTCCTTTGCCTCCTTCTCTTCTTCCTTCTCCTCCTCCTTCTCCTGCTCCTTTTTTATGAAAACATATCCTCCTCCTCCCCCTCCTCCTCCCCCTCCTCCTCCTCCTCCTCCTCCTCCTCCTCCTCCTCCTCCTCCATCCCACTTCCTTCTAGCACTGATGATGTTACTTAATTTGGTAATGCAATGTTTGCAAGCAAACCACCAAGCTCAGAAAGCACCAAGGACCCCACGCTACAGATATTCCCTTCTATAGGTACCAAGCTCTTTTCCTGGTTCCATTAAGCGTGGCTGTTTTGTTTGCGTATATACCTTGTGCAAATCGCCTGGCATGCTGTGTAGCTGTTCCCCATCTACCTCATCAATCCTTCCGTTAATGTCTTTCACATCTGCCGGAGGTAATGATCTGCAGCATCTCCGGTGTTCAATAAAGCCCCGGGAACTACATTGCTTGGGGTGGTAAACCTGGAAGATGGAAAATAAACACCTTCACTCTTGCAACATTTTAGTTGATTACCAAGGCAAAGGAATTGTTTATTTATTCGGTGTAAAGAAGGGAGGGAGGGGGAAAAAAACCAACATTCCTTCTCTGCAGATAGCCGATATTAATTGATTTCCCTCCCAGCTCTCTAAATTGAATATTTGCTGAGCGTTTCCGCTGCGGATGGGCTTAATAACGGTTAGATAAGAAGGACGATTGTCGTTTGCAGCAACAAATTCCAGGCCGTGAAGACAATTGCTAAATGGAGCAAGCGAACGACTGTTTAGAATGAACATAACCCAGGATTGGTACCGATGCATCTTGGAAAGCTGGAGAACGCTTTGTTAATTTGCGGTGTTTAACATTGTGTTAAGGGAGGGAGGGGTTATGGGTTGTGTCTGTGTCTTTGTGTGTGCTGAGTGGAGCAAATTTATTTCTCCATCATCGCTGCCCTCCGTTGGCCAGTGGACTGGTCTCTCCCTCTTTTCCTCCTTCCTCGTCTCGTCTGATCCAAGCAAACAATGGTGAGAATAGAGAGCAATAGAAATGAAACCCTAATCTGTTCTAGCGCTGATGATGTTACCTAGTTGGGTAGTGAAACGTCTGCAAGAAAACAAACCAAGCTCAGAGAGTGCCAAGAACCTAATTCCTCCTCCTCTTTTGACACTGATGATATTACTGAGTTGAGTAATCAAACGTCTCTAAGCTCAGAGAACACCAATGATCCATCAGTCTTCCTCCTCCTCTTCCTCTTTTAACACTGATGATATTACTGTTCTGCCCCAGCTCTGGATTCCCAAGGATTGTGACCCACACCAACGGTCCTTATCAAAGTTATAACGTACCAAGAATAAAAAAAAATCTGGCAAAGGTTGGCAACCAGCCCAGAAAACAAGATACGATAAGACACTCACTCTTCAAAAATGCTCTGTAATAATTACACGTTGTTTCCAGCAAGAAATTACTAACTGTGTGCAATTTAAATAGGCTAAGGGAGTGGCCAATTATCCTCAAATCTTACTCTCGAGGAGACCTCCTCCTCCTGAGTAGCTACTCCTGTCTTTTGGCAGCCCTGCGTGCTCGAACATTGAGGAGAGGCTCCTCCACTTCACTCTCTCCACTTGAAGGAGCCTCTGGAGGTTCTGAAGGCCCTGGCTGAGTCTCTGCCTCTGGCACATCCTCTTCAGCCTCCTCGCTGTCTGATGCGAGCGCCGGCTGTGCAGGCTGTTGGCGCAACCCCACACCAGCCTCCTTGTCGTTGGGATCAGCCATGATCCGCGCAGGCCACTGGCGGGCACAACAATTACTGAGTTGGGTAATGAAACATCCAATGATCCCTCAGTCTTCCTCCACCTCCTCCTCCTGCCAAGCCTCTTCTAACACTGATGATGTTACCTAGTTGGATCAAGAAACATTTGCAAGGAAACAACCAAGCTCAGAGAGCACCCAGAACCCTTCCGTTCATCCCTGAGCTACAGATATTGGCGCAGTGAGAATATTTGTACGATACGGACTTGCTTACTACAGGACATAAAATAGTTCGTGTGAAAGTCCTCCATTTTGCAAAGCTGGAATTTCTCTCCCAAGGTAAGATACCTGCAGAATCTGGGAACAAATTACATCCTCCTCGCATACAACCGCAGGCTTCAGAATGCAGAATCATTTCACCTTCATACCCCTTCTCCTGTTGGAAGTCGAGCTTAAGAAAAATGTCACCTTGATTTGTAAATATTTATCAATGGGAAGCGGTTTTAACCTAAGTACGAGATGTCAAAATCCTCAAGACTATTTTGGAATAAGGATGACAGTTTGACATTTGTCGTATTTAGAGAAATGAGAGGCAATTACAATAATTGCAAGCAGATTAGTTACGGATTCGAAGTTCATGATAACGGGCCTGAAATACCCCCACCCCACCATCCAGCGAAGATGTTGTTCCTTATGCAAAAATTTGTGAAGGTGCGTATCGCACTTGAATGACATCCTGACGGTTGTTGTGGATTTCTTTTTTCTTTTTTTGCAAACCAAAAACGATATTGGCTGCAAGAACGAACGATCAAGTGTATCCTTTTCAATAGCCTTGGATTGGATTCACTCTGACATTGATTCGCTCTACCTAATGGACCAACTTAATTAAAAGCGAGTTTATTGAATTTATACCCCTTTCCACGGCTGGTATGTTCTTGGATTCATTTTTAAGAGTTTTTAGAAGAGCTGCATTTCGGTTAAAAATAAAAATCGGTAATTTCAAGTATGACTAAATTCAAGAGAGGAAAATGCCAAAGAGATATATTTCCCCAGGATTTAAAAAAAAAAAAAATGAAAGGGAAAGCTGCAGGTTTTAACTAATCTATTCCACTGTTTTTGAAAGATGTTGCAATAGTCTAAAGACGCAGATTTGATTGATCGTGGCAATGTACTGGAATACATTTAAATGTTGAAGTTGATTCATAATCTACATAATTTTGGCTATTCCTGAAGAGCTAAAATACTTCATTTAAATGCTGCAGTTTAGGACTGGAGGCCACCAGGATTCCTCAGCACTGTTGGCTTTATCAGGAAGTTAAAAATAATAATAATAATAATGATAGATAGATAGATAGATATAGACACTAGATGATAGATAGATAGATAGATAGATAGATAGATAGATAGATAGATAGATAGATGATAGATAGATACTAGATAGATATACTACATGATAGATAGACAGGCAGGCAGGCAGGCAGGCAGGCAGGTAGATAGATAGAATTCTTTATTGGCCAAGTGTGATTGGACACACAAGAAATTTGTCTTTGGTACATATGCTCTCTGTACATAAAAAGACAAGATACATTCATCAAGAATCATAAGGTGCAACACTTAATGATCGTCATAGGGTACAACTAAGCAATCGAATCATACTAGGAAACAATCAATATAAATCGTAAGGATACAGCAACAAGTTACAGTCATGCAGTCATAAGTGGGAGGAGATGGGTGATAGGAATGATGAGAAGATTAATAGTAATGCAGACTTAGTGAATAGTTTGATAGTGATGAGGGAATTATTTGTTTAGCAGAGTGATGGTGTTTGGGGGAAAAACTGCCCTTGTGTCTAGTTGTTCTGGTGTGCAGTGCTCTATAGCGTCGTTTTGAGGGTAGGAGTTGAAACAGTTTATGTCCAGGATGCGAGGGGTCTGTAGATATTTTCACAGCCCTCTTTTTGACTCGTGCAGTATACAGGTCCTCAATGGAAGGCAGGTTGGTAGCCATTGTTTTTTCTGCAGTTCTAATGATCCTCTGAAGTCTCGGTCTGTCTTGTTGGGTTGCAGAACCAAACCAGACAGTTATAGAGGTGCAGATGACGGACTCAATAATTCCTCTGTAGAATCATCAAATATCATGGCAAGCCACTTCGGTGTTGCTAGCAAAGCAGAACAGAACAGAATAACAGAGTTGGAAGGGATCTTGGACGTCCTCTAGTCTAGCGGGCCACCCCCACCCAGCAACCAGGCAGAGGACCCCTTGCTAAAATTTTTGAAGCCCACCCCTGCCAAGGATCCCCTCATTTCAACCCCAAGCTGCAAATATTCTCCTTTCAAGTTGTTTGTTTCTAATAGGAGCGATCTTGCAAGAGAAACAAACATCAGCAATTTTTTTTTTAGGAGAAGCATTTTTGCCCAGGAAGGAAAAAAATGCTTTTTTTCCGCCGTCACCTGCTGTGGCCACTTTCTTACACTGCCCCAAAACAACAGTGAAGATGCTGATCTCAGTAGGAAGCTAACTAATTGGAGCAAGGTTGATCTTTAAAGAAGGGTATTTTCTGTGTCTCCTTTTTTTTTTTTTTGCTTTTCTTCATTTTATTTTAATACATATTTAACCCCCTAGCTTTGGAAAGATTCTTGAGTGTATAGTTCGGTTGTGCCCAAAGGTGTATAAACATTGCTCAAAATTAAAAAAAAAAAAAAGTGGAGTAGAATAGAAACAGTAAGCAGCCATCATGAAACCCAACAGCTATGCAGGATCAGAGATGGTATTAAGCCAGTTTCAACCGGTTTGCCTGAACTGGTCCTATTTAGCTATGTTTTTGAGGCCTGGCACTGTTGTGACCCAGGCCCAAGTAAGTAGTAGGAAAATCAGTCAGTGAAAAAACAAACAAACTTTATTCGAACGGCTGAGAATGACTTCATTCCCAGCGTCTTTCAACTAAATGAAAGCGAATTCCTCCCAACACAAATTCCTCAGTCCTATCGCAAACCTTGGTCCAATTAGGCAAACTGCCAAAGGACTTTCTTGGCAAATGTTCAGAAGTCACAGATACAAAAATAAATGCAAGACGTAGATGAAGAAGAAGACGAAGCTACCAACGTTGTTTTCCGGCAAAGCCCAAACACCGTTGCTGGTCTGTTTTAAGCCTTATGGGAGGGGCCAACCATCTCTTGGCCCTACTCCCGAGTTGTCCTCTTTGCTTGAGCTGCTCTTGCCTTCTGGCAGCTCTTCTCATGCGTGCATTAGGAACAGGCTCCTCCTGTTCCTCTGCCTCACTCCTATCAGTCTCTGGAGGCTCTGGAGTCTGCACCTCACTCGCCGATGGCCCTGGCCCCATCTCTGCCTCTGACCCAGAGCCCCCATCCGGGCCTTCCCCAGCCTCCAGGACTGGCCCCTGTTCTTCCTCAGCCTCATCACTGTCTGACTCCGCTGCCAGCTCCGCAGGCTGCTGGCGGACCACAACAGGCACATGCGTGGGAGGTGTGCATGTGAGCAACACACATGCGCAGAAGGCCGGGCGCACGCATGAAAGGTGCAGATGTGCGGGGCGAACCGGTGGTAACAATATCTGAAACCCACCGCTGTGCAGGATCCTTGGTGCTCTCTGAGCTTGGATATTTTCTTGCAGACATTTCCTTACCCAACTGGGTAACATCTTCAGTGCTAGAAGGGGGTGGGGTTTGTGGAATGGAGGAAAAGGAGAGGAGGAGGACTGTGGGGTCCTTGGTGCTCTCTGAGCTTGGATATTTTCTTGCAGACATTTCATTACCCAACTAGGGAACATCATCAGTGCTAGGAGAGAGGGAGGTTTGCTTGAGCTCTGATGATGTTCCCTAGTTGGGTAATGAAATGTCTGCAAGAAAACCACCAAGCTCAGAGAGTACCAAGGACCCCACATTTCAACCCCAAGCTACAAATATTCTTTCTTGATACCCAACAGCTAATAAACCAGATGGCTGGGGAGCGATGGCCTTCAACCATGATTCTCCACTTACCCTTGCTAGAATGTAGGAAGCATCAACCCTTCGGGATAGATCAGATTTGGAAACTAAAATTATGAATGTTAATATTGTGTATATGTACTAAATGCCAAGGGACGCTGTGTCTCAGTGGCTAAGACACTGAGCTTGTCAATCGAAAGGTCGGCAGTTCAGCGGTTCGAATCCCTAGCGCCGCGTAACAGGATGAGCTCCCGTGACTTGTCCCAGCTTCTGCCAACCTAGCAGTTCGAAAGCACGTAAAAAAATGCAAGTTGAAAAATAGGGACCACTTTTGGTGGGAAGGGAACAGCGTTCCGTGCGCCTTTGGCGTTGAGTCATGCCGGCCACATGACCACGGAGACGTCTTCGGACAGCGCTGGCTCTTCGGCTTTGAAACGGAGATGAGCACCGCCCCCTAGAGTCGGGAACGACTAGCACATATGTGCGAGGGGAACCTTTACCTTTTCTAAATTCCAAGTGGTGCCTTTTTTCGGCAATTTGATATCCAGGCTGAAATAGGTACAGGATTTTCAGCTCGGAGATTCTGGAGAATCTTTCCTTCCTTAGTTGAGGTGTTGGAACCAAGCCCTAGGTTTGCAACGGGGAGAAGCTTAATTGCAGCCTGCTAAATCTTCCTTTGTCATTATTGGGACTCCTGCCCTGATGGATTTGCATGCTTCTTAGTTCCAGCAGGAATCTGGGATCACAACAGTTGCTCACCCAACGTTGACTCTTTCCCCTTTTAACCTCTTCCCCTCTTTTGAGCCCGGCTATTGTGAAATTATGACAGTGATTGTGTTGTCTTTTGGAGACCAGATTGCTCAACTGCTCCTAAACAAAGCCCTAATCTTCCACTCACCAGAATGCTGCAAAAAATCATACAAAATCATAGGGCTAGAAGGGACTTTCATAGGGACGCAGTGGCTCAGTGGCTCAGACGCTGAGCTTGTCAATCAAAAGGTCGTCAGTTCAGCAGTTCGAATCCCTAGCACCGCATAACGGGGTGAGCTCCCGTGACTTGTCCCAGCTTCTGCCAACCTAGCAATTCGAAAGCAGATAAAAAATGCAAGTAGAAAAATAGGGACCACCTTTGGTGGGAAGGGAACAGCGTTCCATGCACCTTTGGCGTTGAGTCATGCCAGCCACAGGACCACGGAGACGTCTTCGGACAGCGCTGGCTCTTCGGCTTTGAAACGGAGATGAGCAATATGTACAACGTGTTTTGGTATGGTCTATGCCTCTATCAACCCATTGATGAATGGGTTTTCCTCAATAGATTAGCAGATGAACTGCAAGAGCCAGTTTGGTCTCGTGGTTAAGGCACCAGGCTAGAAACCTGGAGGCCATGAGTTCTAGTCCCACTTTAGGCACGAAAGCCAGTTGGATAACTTTGGGCCCAATCACCAGCAAGTAGTGAGTTCTAGTCCTGCCTTAGGCATGAAAGGCGACTGGAGGACTTGGGCTAATCCCCAGGAGATTTGTGAATTCTAGTCCTGCCTTAGGCACGAAAGCCAGTTGGATAACTTTGGGCCCAATCACCAGCAAGCAGTGAGTTCTAGTCCTGCCTTAGGCATGAAAGGCGGCTGGAGGATTTGGGTCAATTCCCAGGAAGCAGTGAGTTCTAGTTCCGCCTTAGCCATGAAAGCCAGCTAGGTGACTTTGGACCAATCATCAGGAGACAAATGAGTTGTAGTCCCACCTTAATAACCAGGGGACACATGATAGCAAGTCTTCCAATATTTGAGGGGCTGCCACAGAGAGGAGTGGGATCAAGCTATTCTCCAAGGCACCTGAAGGCCAGACAAGAAATAATGGACGGAAACTGATCAAGGAGAGATTCAACCTAGAAATGAGGAGGAATTTTTTAACAGTGAGAACAATCAACCCATGGAACAGAAGTTGCCTTCGGAAATTGTGGGAGCTTCACCACTGGAGACTTTCAAGAAAAGGTTGGACTGCCATTTGTCAGAAATGGTGTAAGGTCTTCTGCTTGGGCGGGGGGTTGGACTAGATCAGGGGTCAGCAACCTGCGGCTCCGGAGCCACATGCGGCTCTTTGGGCCCTCTGCTCCCTGTCAGGTGATCCCACCACTGGCTGGCCCCGCCCCTCGCCCTCCCCTCCCAGTCACTCCTCGCCTGGCCTGAGAAGGTAAGGGCGACGGCGGGGGATGGAGACAGAGACAGAGAGATACAGAGAGGGGTGGAGAGGGAGACATAGAGAGATACAGAGAGGGAGGGAGGGGAGAGAGACATAATGTCAAAAGGATTTTGTGGTTCCCGGTGTTTTTTAACAACTGGTTCTCTGCCCTAATGACCAGCCAGGTAGGCGTGGCTAGGGAGGAGTCATGTGACTGGTAAAAGTGAGTGACATCGAGTTGGCCACACCCACCCAGGTTTTGTGGCTCCCGGTGTTTTCTTTCCTGTGGAAAATGGGTCCAAATGGCTCTTTGAGTATTTAAGGCTGCAGACCCCTGGACTAGATGGTCCCTTCAAACTCTGTTAATCTGTTAAAAAATCCACCGTGGTTTACCGCCTTGGGTTGTTTGTAAAAATAATAATAATAAAGGAGGCATGCAAACAAAAGAAACAAAATAAAATCACAATTTTAATTACAATTAATTACAATTACCAGGAGCCTTGGTAGTACAGTGGTTTAAAGCACCCTGTTATTAAGACCAGCTGCCTGCAATTACTGCAGGTTCGAATCTCGCCAGGCTCAAGGTTGACTCAGCCTTCCATCCTTTCTAAGGTAGGTAAATTGAGGACCCAGTTTGTGGGGGCAATAAGCTGACTTTGTATAAAATATACAAAAGTATGAAGGCTATTGCTTAACGCATTGTAAGCCGCCCTGAGTCTCCGGAGAAGGGCGGCATATAAATCAAATTAAAAAAAAAAAATTCCAATTCCCAATTCATTCTGGCCAGGGACTTCCATGGGTGCACGGATAAGGAAACATTGGGATTTTCAGGAGACCAGCACA
>NW_026844101.1:3028178-3043966 GCF_029531705.1 Pantherophis guttatus
TTCTATTCTATTCTATTCTATTCTATTCTATTCTATTCTATTCTATTCTATTCTATTCTAACAGGGATACAGCAGCCCATTTTTATTTATTTATTTATTATTTATTTTGGTCTGCAGCCTGCTTGTTTAAGCTGAGGAAGAATTTCCTGCTCCTGGGGAGCTGTCATTAAAATATACAGAGGAAGGGATGGAAATTAGAAGGCAGCAGCCAACTGCAGACTTGACTTACGGGGCCGGATGGAGGTTTAGCCGTTGCAAGGGTGACCTTTGTCGCATTCCAGATCTTTGCTCCGTTGACCCCGGAGGCTCCACACGTTTCACAGAGAGAAGCTGACAGGATCTAAAATTGGCAGCTCCTTTGCGGCAGGCGACAAAAACGCCTGCCCTATTATGAGATGTCCCCGTAACTTTGTGTCATTTTTTTTTTTTTAAGAGACCTGGAACGGCTTGACCTCCGTCATTGGAATTTTCTAAGCAGGGACAGCTAGGAAAGCTTCCTTTTAATTTCAAGGACTTTGTCCAGAGAGGTAGAGTGATTTCTTAGCTTGGCTTTCCGACCTCTTCGTTTGAGATTTCGGATTTCCCATCGCGAAGCCAGAAGCGACTTCGTTTGGCACATTTCCGAAGCGTCGGTTGGAGCTTTTTCAACTCCTGACGACAGGGCCCAGGGCAAAAATGTCCTGTTGCATATGTATATTCGTTGGCTTATTATCCCCAAATACGGCAGACGATTTTAAAAGACGGGGCTTATTTCTGACAGGGTGGATTCTACTCCCTATCTGAGGCATAGATGTAATCATCTTCTGAAAGGAAGGAGATTCCTCTCATAAAGCCAAGTTATTGTTCCGTTCTGTTCATATTCTATTCTATTCAGTTCAGTTCTGTTATGTTATGTTCTATTCTCTACACACTATGTTCTGTTCTGTTCTGTTCTGTTCCATTCTGTTCATATTCGATTCGATTCGGTTCGGTTCGGTTCAGTTCTGTTATATTATGTTCTATTCTCTACACACTATGTTCTGTTCTGTTCTGTTCCATTCTATTCCATATTGTTCTGTTCATATTTTGTTGTTCTGTTCTGTTCCATTCTATTCCATATTCTGTTCTGTTCTGTTCCATTCCGTTCCATTCCTTTCTGTTCCTTTCTATTCCATATGCACCAAGACAAATTCCTTGTGTGTACAATCACACTTGGCCAATAAAGAATTCTGTTCTGTTCTGTTCATATTCTATTCTGTTCTGTCCTGTTATATTATGTTCTATTTTCTACACACTATATTCTGTTCTGTTCTGGTCTGTTCTGTTCCATTCTATTCCATATTCTGTTCTGTTCCGTTCCGTTCCGTTCCTTTCTGTTCCTTTCTATTCCATATGCACCAAGACAAATTCCTTGTGTGTCCAATCACACTTGGCCCATAAAGAATTCTGTTCTGTTCTGTTCTGTTCTGTACCGTTAGAACACAGTATTGCAGGCTAATTCTGCTGACTGCCAACCGCCAGCACTTCGGCAGTTCGATTCTGACCCACTCAAGGTTGACTCAGCCTTCCATCCTTCTGAGGTTGGTAAAATGAGGACCCAGATTGTTTGGGGCAAGAGGTTGACTCTGTAAACCGCTTAAGAGAGGGCTGGCAAGCACTGTGAAGCGGTATATAAGTAAGTGCTTTTGCTATTGCTCTATATTCTGTTCTTTTCTGTTCCATTCTATTCTGTTTGGTTGCTTTCCATTCCATTCCACTCCATTCCATTCTTTGTTTATTTAGGATTATTTTCTATGCCATTTTTCTTTGCTTACATGGTTTTTAAAAAAGCACAGTGATGGAAAGAACCAGCCATACCCTCTTTTTTTTTTTCCTTTTTCTTAAACCTGATTTATCTCTTACGGGTAGGATGAGCTACGTAAGCTGCAGAGATTTATCCACATTCTTGCAAGTCGGCTGTTGCAAAATTTACATGAGCCGCTGGCACTATTTTTAGCGAGCTCATTTAGCATGGGCAGCCCGTTCCCCTCTCATCCTTCCCAGCCTTAAGGCTCCAAGCTTTGAAAGCCATTAGCTATCTATGATGGCTACTGAAATGTTGGGAGACCCGGCCGAGAACTGATTTGCATCCAGCCAACAGACGCGGGGCGCTTAAAAATGCTTGCACAGAGGGCAGTAACTTAACAAGCTATTGTGGAGTTACAAAGAGCAGGAGTGACGTTTGCCTGTAAATTATGAAGGGCTCTGCAGGGTTCAGAGATTAGGAGAAGCCAAACTGGAAGCTGATTTGTCTGCCGGTCATAAAATTACGCCTGTCCCGAAGGGAAACTGGCAATGATTCCTGGGTTTTAACCTCATCAGAATGGAGCGATTGTCCTTTAGCAGTTTCCTTCGTGCCCTGCTTAGACAGAGATCGGAGGGGTTGTGAGAATGGATCTCCTGCAGCCCTTTGGAGTGGTACAGGTAGTCCTCGACGCATGACCAGAGTTAGGGGGGGGCGGAGCTTCCGTTGCTAAGTGAGGCAGTTCTTGAGTGAATCCGTGCCTGGTTTGGATGGTAGACGATGAGCAGCAAAATCTGGGGTCTACCCAACCTTCTGTTATGGAAACTCACTCTGGTGCTTTGGGGTTTGATTCATTCTTCCTCCCTTCCTCCCTCCCTCCCTCCCTTTCTTTCCTTCCTTCCTTCTTCGCTCCTTCCTTCCTTCATTTCCTTCCTCCCTTCCTTCCTCCCTCCCTTCCTCCTCACTCGTTCCCTTCCTTCATTTCCTCCCTCTTCCTTCCTTCATTTCCTCCCTTCCTCCTCCGCCCTTCATTTCTTCCTTCCTTCCTTCTCCCTCTTTCCCTTCCTTCATTTCCTTCCTTCCTCTCTCCCATTTCCTTCCTTCCTTCCTTCATTTTCTTCTTTCCTCACTCCCTTCCATTTCCTTCCTTCCTTCCTCTCTTCCTCCCTCCCTCCCTCCCTCCTCACTCGTTCCCTTCCTTCATTTCCTTCCTTTCTCCCTTCCATTTTCTCCCTCCCTCCCTCCCTCCCTCCCTCCCTCTCTCTCTCTTTCTCCTACTAATTATTTATTTATTATTTATTTATTTGTTTAAATTTCTATACCGCCCTTCTCCAATGTAGGACTCAGGGCGGTGAACAGCCAAAGTAAAAACAAGACATATATACAAAACATACAAAATCTAAAATCTGTTTAAAATAATTAAATAATTTTGGCCGTAATTAAAACATTCCAATTTAAAATCCGTTTAAAATTTGACTCAAGCCAGCCCAGCTAGTTGAAATAAATGGGTTTTTAGGGCCCGACGAAAAATCCGGAGGTCTGTTATTGTACGTAGCTCTGGGGGGAGGTTGTTCCAGAGGGTGGGCGCCGCCACAGAGAAGGCTCTCCCCCTGGGGGTCGCCAGCCGACATTGTCTGGCGGACGGCACCCTGAGGAGGCCCACTCTGTGGGAGCGTACTGGCCGGTGGGAGGCTATTGGTGGCAGAAGGCGGTCTCGTAAGTACCCCGGCCCTAAGCCATGGAGCGCTTTAAAGGTGGTCACCAACACCTTGAAGCGCACCCGGAAGACCTCCGGGAGCCAGTGCAGCTCGCGCAGGAGAGGTGTCACGTGGGAGCGCCTCGTCGCCCCCAAAATCCCCCGCGCGGCCGTGTTCTGGACCAGCTGGAGCCTCCAGGTGCACCCCAGGGGGAGCCCCATGTAGAGAGCGTTGCAGTAGTCCAGGCGGGAAGTGACGAGTGCCTGAGTGACTGTGCGTAGGGAGTCCCGATCTAGAAAGGGGCGCAACTGGCGTATCAGGCGGACCTGATAAAAAGCCCCCCTGGCCACGGCCGCCAAATGGTCTTCTAACGACAGCCGTGCGTCCAGGAGGACGCCCAAGTTACGAGCCCTCTCCGTGGGGGCGAGTGATTCGCCCCCAATAGCCAGCGATGGCGTCAGCTGGCTATATCGGGACGCCGGAAGCCACAGCCACTCGGTCTTGGAGGGGTTGAGTTGGAGCCTGTTTCTCCCCATCCAGGCCCGCACGGCCTCCAGGCACTGGGACATCACTTTAAGGGCATCATTGGGGTGGCCTGGGGTGGAGATGTACAGCTGGGTGTCATCAGCGTACTGATGGAACTCCACCCCGAAGCCACGGATGATCTCACCCAGCGGCTTTACATAAATGTTGAACAGAAGGGGCGAGAGGACCGACCCTTGTGGCACCCCACAAGCAAGGTGCCTCGGGGTCGACCGCTGCCCCCCTGTCAACACAGATTGCGACCGGTCAGAGAGGTAGGAGGAGAACCACCTCAAAACGGTGCCTCCCACCCCCAACCCCGCCAACCGGTGCAACATGATACCATGGTCGATGGTATCAAAAGCCGCTGAGAGGTCTAACAGGACCAGGATAGAGGAGCAACCCCCATCCCGGGTCCTCCAGAGATCATCCACCAATGCGACCAATGCCGTTTCCGTGCTGTGCCCAGGCCGGAAACCGGACTGGAGCGGGTCTAGATAGACAGCTTCATCCAGGTACCGGGGAAGCTGTTGCGCCACCACACTCTCAACAACCTTCGCAATGAAGCGAAGGTTGGAGACTGGACGATAGTTAGCCAAAACAGCCAGATCCAGAGAAGGCTTCTTGAGGAGGGGCCTCACCACCGCTTCTTTCAAAGCGGCCGGCAGGACTCCCTCACTCAAAGAAGCGTTAACAATCTTCTGGAGCCAGCCTCGTGTCACCTCCCGGGAAGCCAGTACCAACCAGGTGGACTGTTTAGATAGCCACTCCCTTGGACGGCATTAAAATTAAGAGTAGTTAAATGCATAGGGAGACCCATCCAGAGGAAGTCCCAACTCTTGGATGACCTCAGTACCTCCGAATGCCAGATTTAAGGAGGCAACTGGGTGGGGAGAGAGGTGGGTCTCCATCCCCTGCTTGCAAACATCCCCCCAGTATCTGGTGTCCGCCCGTAGGGAGCAAAATGCTGGATTAAGGTGGACCTTGACTTGATTCAGATGAGCTGTACTTGTGTTTAAAAGATTTGCAAAGAGGTGTTTAGGACGCTATTTCTTCGTTATTCCTGTTTCCTTTCTTTCTTCCAGAAGCTCCAAGGGAAACCTAGGCAGGATTTAGGGGCTTAGTATGCTTAGCCTATCACTATCTTGTAGGACTTGGGGAAGGAGCCTTGGTAGTACAGTGGTCTAAAGCACCCTGTTATTAAGACCAGCTGCCTGCAATTACTGCAGGTTCAAATCTCACCAGGCTCAAGGTTGACTCAGCCTTCCATCCTTTCTAAGGTAGGTAAAATGAGGACCCGGTTTGTGGGGGCAATAAGATGACTTTGTATAAATATACAAAAGGATGAAGGCTATTGCTTAACGCACTGTAAGCCGCCCTGAGTCTCCGGAGAAGGGCGGCATATAAATCAAATTAAATTAAAAAAAAAAAAGTCCAAAGGCAGGAGAAGAACTCGAAGTCCTATTTCTTAAAGGAGAAAAAGGCTACCTCGACTTATGTCCACAACTGAACTCAAAAATTTCTGTTCCCTAAGCGAGGCAGCTGTTGAGTGAATTTTGCCCCGTTTTTACGACCTTTCTTGCCACAGTTGTTAAGTGAATCCAGCTTCCCCGTTGACTTTCCCATGACCCCGGGACACTGCAACTGTCGTAAATAGGAGCCCAGTCTCCAAGCGTCCAAATTTTGATCACGTGACCAAGGGAGGCCACAATGATCGTAAGTGTGAAAAAACGGTCACAAGTCCCCTTGTTTCGGTGCTGTTGTAAGGTCAAACGGTCACTTAAACGAACTGTTGTAGAATGGTGCGGTGGCCTAGAGGTGGAGCTCTTGCCTCACAATCAGGAGGCTGTGAGTTCGATCCTAGGTAGAGGCAGATATTTCTGTCTCTGGGCACAATGAGAATCTATCTGCTGAACAAAACTCCGCCCTGGCGACAGGAAAGGCATCTGGCCAGTAAACACACTCAGCTCCGTTCAGTTGCTCAGACTCCACCCCGCAAGGGATTATGGGGTCGTTAAAAGAGAATGATGATGTAGAACATGAACTGTTGTAAGCCAAGGACTACCTGTAGCTGGGCAACAAATGACAGAAATGGTTTCTTAAATAAAATCTGGGTTAGCAGCTAGCATTGGAAGGGAAAAAAATAATATTTTTTTTCAGTATTGGTAGTTCTCATTAATAAACGATGGAGGACTTTCCCAGCATCACTTGATCAGTGCCTTCCAGAGGGTTTGCAAAGGCTGATCAACCTTAGTGGAAACTAACCAAGAAGAGAAGCAACCTAGAACTAAGGAGAAATGTCCTGACTGTTAGAATAATTAATCAGTGGAACAACTTGCCACCAGAAGTTGTGAATGCTCCAACACTGGAAGTTTTTAAAGAAGATGTTGGATAACCATTTGTCTGAAGTGGTGTAGGGTTTCCTGCCTAAGCAGGGGGTTGGACTAGAAGACCTCCAAGGTCCCTTCCAACTCTGTTCTATTCTATTCTATTCTATTCTATTCTATTCTATTCTATTCTATTCTATTCTATTCTATTCTATTCTATTCTATTCTATTCTATTCTTATCCCTATCCCTATCCCTATCCCTTATCCTATCCTATTCCTATTCCTATATCCTATCCTATCCTATCCTATCCTATCCTATCCTATCCTATCCTATCCTATCCTATCCTATTGGTATTCCTTATCCTATCCTATCCTATCCTATCCTATCCTATCCTATCCTATCCTATCCTATCCTATCCTATCCTATTCTATTCTACCCTACCATTAGGCTGTTTTGCTAAAATATTATGTTGATTTTCTTTGGATTCCTTCCTTCGGCTACATTCCTCGGCACGAATGCGATCTTTATCCAGGCTCAAATAGATATTTTCGTTCTTATCGGAGAAAGGCGGGGGGGGGTGCGTCCAGACAACCCAAATCGACCGATATGCAAATAAATAAATGTAATCTCCATGTTCAACTTTGCATGTCATTAAATACCTCCTGGTGGAAGATAATAAGAGCGAGCAAATAGATCTCAAGCTCCCCATCTATCTATTTGGGTAGGTTTCATTTCTAAGGCACCGTAATCTGGATTTATGAAAAGTTATTTCAACAGGCATTGGAATAAGTATGCTGAGATATTAAACCTGCTTGGAATTGTGCCATAAACCTTTGGTGAAAGTGCCAATTTTGGCAGAGAGCTATTGCTTTTAATGGTATGTTTTTGGCCTAAAAAAAAACCGGGGTCATCTAAAAAACACAGAATGGCGTGGCTTATTTCCCGTTTGGTCAATGCCGTATCTTGATGAAGGACTCTACTGGGTGGTTAAAAAAATTCATATTGGGAAATGCAGAGGCATCTTCCAATAGTAGAGAATACATATAGCTCAGGGTTGAAATGTGGGGGTCTTCGGTGCTCTCTAAGCTTTGTGGTTTCCTTGGAGACGTTTCGTGACCCAAGTGGGTAACATCATCAGTTTGAGGGAGTGTGGGATTTGCTGTTTATTTATATACAGTATCTTATCCTGCCTGTGTTGGTGGGGGGTGTGGTGTTCTTGGTAGTTCTTTGATTGTTTTGTTTTATTACTGGTTGTTGTTTTCTTTGGAGGACGAGAATGTGGCTTTTAGGGTTTCCAAAAAATAGTCTTCCTTCCTTCCTTCCTTTCTTCCTTCCTTCCTTCCTTTCTTTTCTCCCATCCCTCCTTTTCTCTTTCTCTTTTTCTCTTTCTCTTTCTCTTTCTCATTCTCTTTCCTTTCTTTTTCTTTTTCTTTCTCTCTCTCTCTCTCTCTTTCTTTTTCTTTTTCTCTTTCTCTTTCTTTCCTTTCTTTTTCTTTCTCTCTCTCTTTCTCTTTCTTTCACTTTCTCCTCCTCCTCCCCTCTCCCTTCCCGCTCTGTTAGTCCCTTTTCCCCTTCCTTCCTACCTTCTTTCTCTCCCTCCCTCTCATTGTCTTTCCTTCCTTCTCTCCATCCCTCCTTTCCTCCCTCTCTCCCTCCCATCTTCCTTCCTTCCTCCCTCCCTCTCTTCTTTCTCTCCATCCCTCTCATTGTCCTTCCCCACTTCCCTCCTTCCCTCCCTCCCTCCCTCTCTCCAATCTCTCTCCCACTCATCTTCCTTCCTTCCTTCCTTCTCTCCCTCCCTCCCATTGTCCTTCCCTTCCTCCCTCCCTCCCATCTTCCTTCCTTCCTTTCTTCCTTCCCTCCCCCCCTCCCTCCCATTTTCCTTCCTTCCTTCTTTCTCTCCCCCCTCCCATCTTCCTTCTTTCTCTCCCTCCCTCTCATTGTCCTCCCTTCCTTCTTTCTCTCCCTCCCTCCCATTTTCCTTCTTTCTCTCCCTCCCTCCCATCTTCCTTCCTTCCTTCTTTCCCTCCCTCCCTCCCTCCCTCCCTTTCCTGGGAGTTGAGGGCAAAGCAACTTCCTTCTTTTAATGGGAGGTCAAGAAAATCAATGCTAAGCCTTTCATCGCTTGGCCTCTTTATTTCCCCAGCAGGAAAAGGTCTCCGGCTCTGTGATCAGAATAATTTTCTCATTGTGCCTCAGTCTCTCCACTCGATGCGTTGACTTGCTCTTTACACCTCTCCCTCTCCTGGCTCCAAAACCCCAGGGAGTTTTGGGGTTCTGAAGGTCAGCCGACGATTCTTCCTTCTCTCTCTCTCTCTCTCTTTTGCTTTCTCTGTTTTGACGCCCTGCAAACCCACAACTTTCCTATGCAACACAGGGAGTCCTCTACTTATGACCCCAACGGAGCCTAGCATTTCTGTTTTAAGGGAGACATTGGTTAAGGGAGTTCCCCCCCCCCCGTTTTACGACCTTCCTTGTCATGGTTCTTAAGTGAATTGATGTAGTTGTTCTTAGTAACACGGTTGTTAAGTGAATGGACTTTGCTTGTCAGGAGGTTGCAAAAGGGGATCACATGAGCCTGGGAGACGGTAATGGTCATAAGTATGAACTCATTGCCAAGTATCTCTCCCCCTCCAAATATTTTCCTTCCTTCCTCCCTCCTTCCCTCCCTCCCTCTGAATATTTTTCATATTTTCTTTCCTTCCTTCCTTCCTTCCTTCCCTCCCTCTCTCCCTCCCTCTGAATATTTTCCTTCCTTCCTTCCTTTCTTCCTTCCTTCCTTCTTCCCTCCCTCCCTCCCTCTGAATATTTTCCATATTTCTTTCCTTCCTTTCCTCCCTCCCTCTGAATATTTTCCATATTTTCTTTCCTTCCTTCCGTCTGGCCTTCCTTCCTTCCTCCCTCCCTCCCTCCCTCCCTCCCTCCCTCTGAATATTTTCCATATTTTCCTTCCTTCCTTTCCTTCCTCCCTCCCAATATTTTCCATATTTTCCTTTTTTCCTTCCTTTCCTCCCTCCCAATATTTTCCATATTTTCCTTTTTTCCTTCCTTTCCTCCCTCCCAATATTTTCCATATTTTCCTTCCTTCCTTCCTTCCTTCCTTCCTTCCTTCCTTCCTTCCTTCCTTCCTTCCTTCCTTCCTCTCATTTTGAACTTACCTGTTCCTCTCAATGTTTCCTCTTGGTAAAAAGTCAAATTGCAAGGATATACGATTGGGGGGGGGGCATTCAGTTTTAAACCTCTAGCCAACCATGAAAATCACGGTTAACCTTGGGCCAGTCCTTCTCGTCCTGAAGCATTTATATTAGAGTATTACTATTAATATTAATAACTGTGAAAGAGAAGGACAATCAGCAGCCAAGTGGACGGACTCAGCAATGGGTAACCCTTGCGGAAGAGCTGAAGAAACAGGTTGGCACAGATTATCCTGAGGAAAACCCTACGGAGCTGCTAAAAGTCAACGTGCACTTGATGATGTGATGATTGGATCCATCCATCATCCATCGATAACATTCTTAGAAGGAGTAATGTCTTTTCAACTGGCGTTCCATCTCAAACCCCTGAACTTTTCATCTATTTCCTCTTGGCTCAAATTCCTCAAGCAATAAATTCTTTCTTTGTGACATGATGACACCTGAGAAGAATACTAGGAAGTGGGGAGGAAGTATTGTTGGTTTTTTACTCTTTTCAAGGTGGTTTTTTTTTTATTTTTTTGCAACTCTTTGAAAATATATTTCGAACACAGATAAAACTCCTCACTTTTGCCTCCTGATCTGCCTGCGGGAAAAGCAAATTTTTTTTATATAAAAAGTTTTTTTTATATAAAAAGTTTTTTTATATAAAAAAATATTATATATTTTCACACTTACAACCAGTGCAGGATTTCCCCATGGTCACATGATTAAAATAAACTCCCAAGTAGGTTGTATTTATAAAAGAATACAACTTTCAAAGCTTCTAAATGTTTACATGTGCCTTCAAAACAAAAGGTTTCTTGAAGCAAATTCATCTCCCTCTTAACGATTACGAGAATTCTCCAAAACAAGAATCTCCAGAGAGTCCCATTTTTAAACTTCATATATCTTGTTGTTCTATTTAGATCAACAATCCAGGTGGGCCTTCCCACGCAGATCAAAATAGAGTGAGCTTGCACGAACGTCATATGTCAACATCAGCCGCGAGCGCCTCGGCTGTGGTGAAATTAATAACTCCTGTGGATTTGGGGATAAAGGAGAGGGAGGGAGGGAGGATACGTAATTTGGTTTTCCCAGTTAACTTTTATTGCAAACGTTGGAATCCTATGAGATAAATCAACCATCTCTAAATTACTAGAAAAAACTCAGTGCTGGAGAATGTCAGCCAGGAAGGAAGGGAGGAGGAAAGATGGAAGGGAGGGAGGGAGGGAAGGAAGGAAGGAAGGAAGGGAGGAAGATGGGAGGGAGGGAAGAAGGGAGGGTAGGAAGAAAGATGGGAGGCAGGGAGGGAAGGAAGGAAAATGGGAGGGAAGAAAGGGAGATAAGGAAAGATGGAAGGGAGGGAGGAAAGGAAGGATGATGGGAGGGAGGAAAGAAGGGAAGGAAAGAAGGACAATAAGAGGGAGGGAGCTAAGGAAGAAGGGGGAGGAAAGGAAGGAAGATGGGAGGGAGGAAAAAAGGGAAGGAAAGAAGGACAATGAGAGGGAGGGAGTTAAGGAAAGGAGTGAGGGAGGAAAGGAAGGAAGATGGGAGGACAAGGAGGGAGATAAGGACGGAAGGAAGGGAGGAAGATGGGAGGGAGAAAGAAGGAAGGACAAGGAGATAAGGAAGGAAGATGGGAGGGAAGGAAGGACAATGAGGGAGGGAGGGAAGGGAGGAAGATGGGAGGGAAGAAAGGGAAGGAAAGACGGAACAAGGAAGGAAAGGAAGGAAGATGGGAGAGAGGAAAGAAGGGAGGGAAAGAAGGAAGGGCAATAGGGGAGATAAGGAAGGGAGGGAGGAAAGAAGGAAGAATAAGGAGGGAGATAAGGATGGAAGGAAGGGAGGAAGATGGGAGGGAGGAAAGAAGGAAGGACAAAGACATAAGGAAGGAAAGAAGGAAGATGGGAGGGAAGGAAGGACAATGAGGGGAGGGAGGGAAGGAAGGAAGGAAGATAGGAGGGAAGAAAAGGAAGGAAAGACGGAACAAAGAAGAAAAGGAAGGAAGATGGGAGAGAGGTAAGAAGGAAGGGCAATGAGAGGGAAGGAAGGAAGCTGGGAGGGGGGAAGGGATGAAAGAAGGGAAGGAAGGACAATGAGAGGGAGGGAGATGAAGGAAGGAGGGAGGGAGAAGAGAAAGAAAGAAAGGGAAGGAAGGAAGGAATCAATCAATCGCTCTTGAAAACTGGAATGAGCCCAGTTCAAAACCTTGGAAAGAGGCACCTTTGCACATTGCAAATGCCCATCACATGCCTGAATTGTATCCAGCTCTTTTCTCAAATCAGTTGAACGAGGCGCTTTGAATTGCTTTGGAGATTGACTTTGAAACACTCAACTCCCTTGGAACGGAGTCTCTGAATTCCTGCCAGGGCACTAATACAACCAG
This sequence comes from Pantherophis guttatus, assembly GCF_029531705.1. The sequence continues at coordinate 3,040,048 of NW_026844101.1, forward strand.
CCTCCGTGCTGTGGTTCAGGAGAAGGAATGTGGCGAGGGCAGGGATTTAAGAGGGATGTCCTTTCCTCCCATCTCAAGGGTTGTGAAGCGTGAAGAAGAACGATGACAAATGGAGACTGGTCCAAGAGTGATGCAAACCATAGAGTCCTAGGGCTGGAAGGGACCTTGGAGGTCTTCTAGTCCAACTCCCTGCCTATGGCCGGAGTCCTTATACCCGTGATGGTGAACTTATGGCGTTGCCCTAGCTCAGCACCAGCACACGCTGGCCACCTGATTTTCGGCCCTTCCGGGCCCACCAGAAGTCAGGAAACAGGCTGTTTCCGGCCTCCAGAGGGCCTCTGGGGTGGGGAGGCCATTTTCGGCCTCCCCAGGCACCTAGAAAGCCTCTGGAGCCTGGGGAGGGGGAAAAATGGGCTTTCTGGGCCCACCAAAAGTCAGGAAACAGGCCGTTTCCGGCCTCTGGAGGGCCTCCGCAGGGGTGGGGAAGCCGTTTTTGCCCTCCCCAGGCTCCAAGAAAGCCTTTGGGGAGGCCGAAAAATGGGCCTACCGGGCCCATCCCGCCATTGTGTGCCAAAAGTGGTGGGAGCGTGGGGGGACCACGCACACACTTGCAGGGGGGGACATTGAATTATGAGTGTGGGTATGCACGCGCACAAACCCCCCGGTTCCCCCTGCTTTTGGCACACGATGGCAAAATGGTTAGCCATCACTGCCTTATACCATTCCTGGATAAGTACGTAGCCCATAGAATCCTAGGGTTGGTAGTATATTAAAATTAAACGAAAGAAGGAAAGATAACAAAAATATATTTTAAGAAATAACGGTAAACTTTGAAGATGATAGCACAAATGTTATACCCAGATGATACATGGATTGATTAAAAAAAATGTACAGGAATACTAGAGGAATAATAGTAAAGTAAAAAAGGAAATTGGAAACGAATTTATTTAGCGTATGGCTGGTCACACACAGTATTGAAACACTTCATTTTTACAGATTAAAACAATTAAAACAATTAAAGAAGAGCCTTGGTAGTACAGCGGTTTAATGCACCCTGTTATTAACACAGCTGCCTGCAATTTCTGCAGGTTCAAATCTCACCAGGCTCAAGGTTGACTCAGCCTTCCATCCTTTCTGAGGTAGGTGAAATGAGGACCCAGATTGTGGGGGCAATAAGCTGACTTTGTATAAATATACAAAAGTATGAAGGCTATTGCTTAATGCATTGTAAGCCACCCTGAGTCTCCGGAGAAGGGCGGCATATAAATCAAATTAAAAATTAAAAAAAAAAAAAGAAAGAAAGAAAAAGCATTTATATGTTATATGTCACTCATATGTGTCGGGGTAGGTTAAATCCTGAAGATATACTATTAGGATTAATATGCTCAGAGATACCTTGGGGGGAATAGCTACTCCACGCTTCCATCCACTTTTGTGTGGTGTTCTGACGATCGGCCATCAACTTAAGCGTTGTCAAGAGTGGTGGGTTTCTTTTTTTTTTTTTTTTAATTTAATTTATATGCCGCCCATCTCCAGAGACTCAGGGCGGCTTACAATGCGCTAAGCAATAGCCTTCTTTCTTTTGTATATTTATACAAAGTCAGCTTATTGCCCCCACAAACTGGGTCCTCAATTTACCTACCTTAGAAAGGATGGAAGGCTGAGTTCTTGATTTTAATCGGCATCTTAAGAGATCAGGAATGTATCCATGAATGGGTAGAGAGGAATTTAACAGGATCTTACTATACTCCCGAATGAGAGCTTCTTGTCGTCTTCTTGCGGCTCAGCTGGGCATGGTGGTGGTGGTAGGGTGCGTGGATTTTTGCTACCGGTTCTCCGAACCATCCGCCACCATCGCTACCGGATCGGGCGATCCGGTCTGAACCGGGAGCATTTCACCCCTGATTTAGAGTCCTGTATTCCGTCCAGCATTTGTTATTTAGGGATGTCATATCTATGAAGGTAGCGGCTTGACCTAAAGAAGGGGAGGCAGCACAGAAATTGCTTTTAAATATGACAAACCCATTTCTTGTGAATAAGCAGTAAATGGGGGGCCTTTGAAACGTGGCCATTTACTGAAGTCATTGAGTGCATCCATTAGAACGACAGCGTGGCCCCCTCGGTCAGTTTAACCTCAAAAGTGTGAGCATTAAATGGAAAACTCCAGACACCCAAGGAGAAAAATGCATAGATTAGGTTGTTTTTTAAAAAAAGGCCAGCATTAAGAAAATGTACAGAAGGGGGAAGAAAGGGAGTGTCTTTAGCCAAAGGAGCCCCAAAACGCTACAAATGTTCGATCCAAAAATGAGATTTTGGACGCTCCAGACCTATATGTTCTTGGTTCTGACTTGGGCAAGTGTTTATATACCCTTCTTAAATTTTAATCGTAGGGTTGGTCTCCTCCTTTTCTGGCAGCATTTTTGAGATTATCCTTTTCTTTCTTCTTCAGGAGCAAAGTCCCAGCAACCAGACTTCCATAGCAATGATGCAGGAGCCCCAAGAGAAGGTAGAGGAGACTGTGACTGTCGAAGAAGATCCCGGTACCCCCACATCTCACGTTTCTATTGTGACTTCAGAAGACGGGACCACCAGAAGGACGGAGACAAAGGTAGGAAGTGATGGTTGCAACCTAGGGCTGGAAAGGGCCTTGGAGGTCAACCGTTGCCGATCACAGATTTAACTCAACTTCTGAATTAACCTCTAGAAGAAAATATTTGTAGCTGGGGATGGAACTCTGGCTGCTCACAACCAACCTCAGGGAGCACCAAGGACCCCACAGTATTAACCTTTAGTAAAGAGGGACGTGGTGTCTCAGTGGCTAAGACGCTGAGCTTGTCGATCGAAAGGTCGGCAGTTCAGCGGTTCGAATCCCTAGTGCCGCGTAACGGGGTGAGCTCCCGTGACTTGTCCCAGCTTCTGCCCACCTAGCAGTTCGAAAGCAGGTAAAAAAATGCAAGTAGAAAAAATAGGGACCACCTTTGGTGGGAAGGGAACAGTGTTCCGTGCGCCTTTGGCGTTGAGTCATGCTGGCCACATGACCACGGAGACGTCTTCAGACAGCGCTGGCTCTTCGGCTTTGAAACGGAGATGAGCACCGCCCCCTAGAGTCAGGAACGACTAGCACGTATGTGCGAGGGGAACCTTTACCTTTTAAGGAGGATGAATGCAGGTGAATACAATTTGTATCTATACAGGTGGTTCTCAACTTACAACCACAAATTAAGCATCAGAATTTTTGACGCTAAGCGAGACAGTGGTTCAGTGTGGCCCGATTTTACGACATTTCTTGCCACCGTTGTTAAGTGAATCACAGCAGTGGTTCAGTTAGTAACACGGTTGTTAAGTGAATTTGGTTTCCCCGTTGACTCTGCTTGTCAGAAGCTGATCACATGATACTTACGCAACCGTCATAAGTACATGCCAGTTGCCAAGCATTTGTTCACTTGATCCTGGGGATGCAGCAAAATAGGTCTGACAAACTCGCTTTTTTTTCAGTGCCGTTGTAACTTCGAATGGTCACGAAACGAACGGTTATAAGTTGAGGACTGCCTGTATAGGAGTAGCAGCTCTTCCTAAAATTTGAAGGAGGGGCGAGCGTTTATGGGTGGGGCCAGTATGCAGATGAGTCAAGGCTTTGCCTCAATGACTGGCATTCAGGCTGTTCCTTCCACTCAAGTTTTAATATTTTCCTTTTGCTTTTTTTCTTCTAAAGTGGAATTTAAGATCGAAGTTGAATGTTCGTGTTTTTTTGTTTGGCTTGTTTTCAGCAATGGGCCAGAAACCAACCAAAAGCCTTGGTAGTACAGTGGTCTAAGGCACCCTGTTATTAAGCTGGTTATTAAGACCAGCTGCCTGCAATCACCGCAGGTTCGAATCTCGCCAAGGCTCAAGGTTGACTCAGCCTTCCATCCTTTCTAAG
>NW_026844101.1:3044169-3069169 GCF_029531705.1 Pantherophis guttatus
GCCAAGGCTCAAGGTTGACTCAGCCTTCCATCCTTTCTAAGGTAGGTAAATTGAGGACCCAGATTGTGGGGGCAATAAGCTGACTTTGTATAAATATACAAAAGTATGAAGGCTATTGCTTAACGCATTGTAAGCCGCCCTGAGTCTCCGGAGAAGGGCGGCCTATAAATCAAATTAAAAAAAAACAAAAACCCATAGGCCAGTGATGGTGAATCTTTTCGGCACCGGGTGCCCAAAGCGGAATGTGCATGCATGTGTATGCATCTGCGCACACTGGAGCGCCGGAAACCCGAAAACTAGCTGGCCGGTACCACGGGTGAAATCTACTTACCTTCCTTACCGCTTCGGAAGCGCTCGCTTCACCCTTCTGTGCATGCGCAAAACCTTCTGCACATGCTCAGACGGTAAAAAAAAATGTCCGGGCAGCAATCACTACCGGATCGCCGAACCACAGGGAAAAATTGCTACCAGTTCGGGCAATCCTGTCCGATCTGGGAGCATTTCACCTCTGGCCGGTATGCATGCACTCACTGAGCTGATCTTTGGGTTTCCGGCACATGCGTGCGCACCAGCCAGCTGCTCTTCACGCACGCTGGAGCACCAGAAATTTGAAGACCAGCTCGCCGGCACGCACATGCCTGTTTTTGGCCGTTTTGGGGGCCATTTTTCAGGCCGTTTTTTGGGCTGTTTTCCGGCCGTTTTCTGGCGCTCCGGTTCCTGCGAAGACCCGATGGAAACCAGAAGAACATCTGTCGATGGCGCGCGAGCCCACAAAGAGGTCTCTGCATGCCACCTCTGGCATGCATGCCATAGGTTCACCATCACCGCCATAGGCTGTAGGGAGCTTTGGTTGCCTTCTCCCGGTGTCCAGCCTTGAAGTCTAAATTAGTCTAAATTGGTATTTCTGATTTCTGGAAGATTGCGAACAAAATTACTTAAAGGTGTGCCAATAAATTACCTGGATGTTTAGCAGAGAACGGGAAGCATTTTTCTCAGCGTGATCGGAGTGGGGGTCTCTCCGGAAGCTGGTGGGAGACTGTGATAACAGGTGAAGGAATAAATTAGAAAAGCGGGGGGGAAAAAAAGAAAAGAAAAGAAAGGTTGCTGGATAAACACTGTCTGGCTGTGGAGCAGATGTTCCCAAAACGGAAGTTTATTTTAGAAGCCGGGTTGACGCATTTTGAAATGTGTTTGTTTTGCTTTTGGGGTCATAGAAGCAAATAAGGTGAGGGAGAGGTGGGGTGGCAGACTCCTTGGAGCAGTGGTGAAATGTGAAATTTGTTACTACCGGTTCTGTGGGCGTGGCTTGGTGGGTGGGGATGTAATGTGATGGTGGGCGTGGCCAACTTTTTTTTTTTAACTTTTAAAACCATGTTTTCTACAACCTTTTCAGCCGAAGAGGTTGTTGAAAAATGCTTTTAAAAGCCTCTGACGATCAGGCAACTCAACTGGGATCGTCAGAAGCTTTTAAAAGCATTTTTTGTACAACCTCTTCAGCCGAAGAGGTTTTAGAAAAAATGATTTTAAAAGCCTCTGACGATCCCTGCTGAGCCGCGCGATCATCAGAAGCTTTTTTTTTTACTTTTAAAAGCATTTTTTCGGCCAAAGAGGTTTTAGAAAAAATGAATTTAAAAGCCTCTGATGATCCCTGCCGAGCCGCGCGATCATCAGAGGCTTTTTTTCTTTTTTACTTTTAAAAGCATTTTTTCAGCCGAAGAGGTTGTAGAAAAAATGCTTTTAAAAATAAAAATAAAAGCCTCTGATGATCACGTAGCTCAGCTGGGAATGGGGGGGGGGCAGGGATTTTTGCTACCGGTTCTCCGAACCACCCACCGCCATTGCTACCAGATCAGGCAATCTGGTCCAAACTGGGAGCATTTCACCCCTGTCTTGGAGTTATGTGAAAGGATGAAGGGTCTGGGAAGAGAAGAAGATAAAGAGGAGGTTTTATTCCTTCCGTGAAGTGGCGAGAAGGGTCTGAGGGTCAGGATTGAGGGCTTCTACAACAGGACCACGGAGACAACGAAACGGTGAGATTTGAGTAAATATTTGAGATGTTGAGCAGGGGTGGGAAGTAGAATCCCACCCCTGCTCATCATCTCAAATACTACCCGGACCGGTAGCTCTGACGATCAGCTGGGAGCGAACCGGTTCGCTCCCACAATCAGCTGGGCCCGTCCCTGCACTTTACTTACCTTTATCTTTGCAGCTGATTAGCGGATTGCCGTGCCTCAGCTGTTTTAATTCCCTAGCACTAACGCGGAAGGTGATTTTTCATTGAACTGTGCGCACACGCGTGATCACCGAACCGGTTGTTAAACCGGAAGGATCCCACCGCTGATGTGGAGATAGATGGAGATGTTTTGCATCCATCCTCTCAGAATAAGGAGGTTGAGAATAAGCCCACCTGGTAGCAGCCCATCTCTTGGGAACAGGTTCTCCTCCTACATCTGGAGGGCCAGTTGGGTAAAGAGAGCTAGCTTGGTCAAGAGGTTAAGGCACAAGGCTAGAAAGTGAGAGACGGTGAGTTCTAGTCCCGCCTTAGGCATGAAAACCAGGTGGATGACTTTGGACCAATCACTAGGAGACTGTGAGTTCTAGTCCCGCCTTAGGCATGGAAACCAGGTGGATAACTTTGAGCCAATCACTAGGAGACTGTGAGTTCTAGTACCTCCTTAGGCATGAAAGCCAGCTGGTAACTTTGGCCCAATCACCAGGAGATGGTGAGTTCTAATCCCTCCTTAGGCATGAAAACCAGGTGGATGACTTTGGCCCAATCACCAGGAGATTGTGTGTTGTAACCCTACTTTAGGCATGGAAACCAGCTGAGTAACTTTGATCCAGTCACTAGGAGATGGTGAGTTCTGGTCCCACCATAGGCATTGAAAGCCAGCTGGACGACTTTGGGCCATTCACCAGGAGACGGTGAGTTCTAGTCCCACCATAGGCATGAAAGCTGACCAGTCCTAAATCACTTTCCCAGTACTGTTGTAACTCCGAACAGTCGCTAAATGAATGTTTATAAATCGAGGACTACCTACAGGAAAACAATCTGTGCCCTTATAGGGGTTTCCCCCCCCCCCCAAAGATGAGGAAGACATTGAAGGAGCCGAGAAAATTTTTTTTTGGCAACTTGTCTTTTAAAAAATTGCCCTGTTTTCCACAGTGACAGTAGTTACCCCGTAGGATCCTTTGTCAGATGCGATGACAGCTCCCGGCTTTCAAATCTTTCAGAAGGGATTAGAGGCCTCTGTAGATGACAGACCCAGGGATGGCAACCTGCTGTGATAACTACATATTCCATCCAAGATTAAATGAAGCTCTGGATTGAAGTCCCCGGAGAACAAAAGAGATAAAGAGATGCCTCATTTGGAGTTTCTGATGAGACAAATTCTTCTCTTCCCTCCCCAGGAGACCCTCTTTGTAACTCACTTGTAATATATATATATATTTGTTTATGCAAATTGCTATATATACATACATATACGTATACATATACATGTATATGTGTATGTGTATGTATATATATATACATACATACATACATACATAATATATATATATATATTCCCACCCAATCAGCTCACACCCCCACTAGCAGTTAAAAGGAAGAGACAGCTGCGATCTCACATTGCTCCTGGAAGCACGAAGCCGAGAACACCAGCCTGAAGATGACGAATGAGATTTCATCGAAACGTCACCAAGACACTTCCAATTTTACGTGGGAGAAGACCCAAATAACCAAAGACCTACATATATATATGTATGTATGTATGTATGTATGTATGTATGTATGTATGTAGGTCTTTGGTTGTTCGGGTTTTCTCCTGCGTAAACTTGGAGGTGTCTTGGCCAGTGGCAGTTAAAAGGAAGAAATAGCTGCGATCACACACATTGCTCCTAGAAGCACGAAGCCGAGAACACCAGCCTGAAGATGATGAATGAGACTTCGTCGAAACGTTGCCAAGACATCTCCAATTTTACGCGGGAGAAAACCCGAACAACCAAAGACCAAAAAAACATATATATATATAAGCCCAGAATCGAGTGGATGTGATTCTACTGAGCTAGGGCTGCAGAAAAACCTTGGTTACGTAGGAAAAACCTGGCTAGAGGAAAAACACACACACAGAGACACACACAGACACACACACACACACACACACAGACACACATATATTGCAATTTGCATTTTGCAATTTGCATTTTAAAAAAAAAATTCTTGCCCTTTGCTTCGCTCCTATCGATTACGACGAACATATGATGAAACGGTTGCAGGAACTGGGCATGGCTAGTTGAGTGAAGAGAAGGACCAGGGGAGACAGGATAGCAAGTCTTCCGATATTTGAGGGGCTGCCACAGAGAGGAAGGGGTGAAGCTATTTTCCAAGGCACCTGAAAGCCAGACAAGGAATAACGGATAGAAACTGACCAAGGAGAGATTCAACCTAGAAATAAGGAGGAATTTTCTGACAGTGAGAACAATCAACCCATGGAACAGAAGTTGCCTTCGGAAGTTGTGGGAGCTCTTTTTTTCTTCTCCATATTACCAAACAATTCCAGGTGCTTTGCAAACTTCTTACTCAGGGTTGTGTTCAGCATTATCTGTACCATTTCATCTGACCTCTGCCCGTTTACACCTCACAATCATATTTAACACCGATACACTGATTTTCTATTTTGAACCTTTTTAATGCACTGACATTCTTGCAGTGCTAATTGCTTCCAGTTCCTGTTGTGTAAATAGCACAGCGCTGGGCTATTATTTGTGTTTTCTAATGTAATAATTTTTTTAAAAAAAAGGGGGGGGGAGATGTAAAGCTCAGGAAAGGATCTTACTTAAGCTTTGGGCTTTAAGAAACAGGCTTCAGATAAATAGCGGAGGTAGACCTCTTTGGGTGCTATCTGCTTAGATAAAACCAGACTGACACATGGATGATAGGCAGGGCCCAGAATAGCCATGTAACTGATAAGGAGCATGTTTACAGTCACAATTATCACAACGGCAATGGGATACGGGGCTGTTATCTTTTCCCATTGAAATGACAGGGAAGCCTTTTTCGATAATAGCAAGCGTCCTATTTAGGCGAGACCAAGGTCCCTGCTAACTACGGCATTTGCATGCAAATTCGTTTCCTTCTTTCCTTCCTTCCTTCCTTCCTTCCTTCCTTCTTTCCCTCCCTCCCTTCTTTCCTTGTTTCCTTCCTTCCTTCCTCCCTTCTTTCCTTTTCCTTCCTTCCTTCCTCCCTCCCTCCCTCCTTTCCTTTTCCTTCCTTTTTTTCCTTCCCACTTCTTTCCTTCTTTCCATACCTCCCTTTCTTCTTCCCCTCCCTCTTTCTTTTCCTTCCTTCCTTCTTTCCCTACCTTCCTTCTTTCCTTCTTTCCTTCCTTCTTTCCCTCCTTCCCTTCTGTCCTTTTCCTTCCTTCTTTCTTTCTTTCCTCCCTCCCTCCCTTCCTTCTTCCCCTCCTTCTTTCTTTTCCTTCCTTCCTTCTTTCCCTCCCTTCCTTCCTCCTTTCCTTGTTTTCTTCCTTCTTTCTTTTCCTTCCTTCCTTCCTCCTTTCGTTCTTCTTTCCCTCCCCCTTCTTTCTTTCCTCCCTTTCTTTTCCTTCCTTCCTTCTTTCCCTCCCTCCCTCCCTCTTTTCCTCCCTTCCTTCTTTCCCTTCTTTCCCTTCCTTCTTTCTTTCTTTTCTTCTTTCCCTCCCTCCCTCCCTTCCTTCTTTTCCTTTCTTTCTTTCTTTCTTTCTTTCTTTCTTTCTTTCTTTCTTTCTTTCTTTCTTTCTTTTCTTTCCCTCAGTCCCTCCCTTTCTTCTTTCCTCCCTTCATTTCCTTCCTTCCTTCTTTCTTTCTTTCTTTCTTTCTTTCCTTCCTTCCTTCCTTCCTTCCTTCCTTCCTTATTTCTTTTCCTTCTTTCCCTCCCTCCCTCCCTCCCTTCTTTCCTCCCTTTCTTTCTTTCTTTCTTTCTTTCTTTCTTTCTTTCTTCATATTTTAAAACCACCCATCTCCCTCAAAGAGAGGGACTCTGGGTAATGTACCGTAGATAAATAAATTCAAGACAAACCAACCATCTCAAGGTTATTTTGACATTCCTTACGCCGATTGTGGAATTTGCCGGTTCCCTGTAAGTCATTCATGTTTCGGCCTTAAAGAAAGAATTGAAGGCGCACCTGTTTTGCCATAGCTGGCACCCAGGAAATGCATTTGCCATTCACTGAATAGCAATAGCCTTATATACCGCTTCACAGTGCTTTCCAGCCCTCTCTAAGCAGTTTGCAGAGTCAGCCTCTTGCCCCCAACAATCTGGGTCCTCAGAAGAATGGAAGACTGAGCCAACCTTGAGCTGGTCAGGATCAAACGGCTGGCAGAGGGCAGAGTTTGCCTGTAATGCTGTATTCTAACCACTGTGCACCAAGGAAGGAAGGAAGGAAGGAAGGAAGGAAGGAAGGAAGGAAGGAAGGAAGGAAGGAAGGAAGGAAAACAATAGCAATAGCACTTAGACTTATATACCGCTTTACATTGCTTTCCAGCCCTCTCTAAGCGGTTTACAGAGTCAGCATTATGTCCCCAACAATCTGGGTCCTCAATTTACCGACTTCGGAAGTCAACCTTGAAACGGTCCAGGATTGAACCCTTGGCAGTGGGGCAGAATTAGCCTGCAATTCCGCATTCTAACCACCGTGCCACCACGACGCTATTTGAATGCTGTTTTTCTGTCTCTAACTCTCCCCAGGCAGGTTTCATACTCCAATTTGGAGGGACGTCCCTCCTTGATTTTTGTGGTAGCTATTAGGAGGCAAACATATTAACAACTTAAGCCCACAAAGGTGACCTTGTATGAGAAGTGCAGGCTGTTTAAGTTTCCCAGCAGATGAGCACTGCGGCAGATTAGAGCGAACTCATGTCCTGTGAACATTTGTTTGAAAGCACAAGGATTTCTGAACAGAAGAAAAAATAAAATAAAATTTCCATGAACCTCTTCTCTCTTGGATTCTTCCCCTGGCCCAACTTTTGCACTAACAAAATCCCTGTCTTTCTCAAAGATACGACGATTGAGAGACACAATTTGATTTGCAGGTAGAGGTAGTTCTCAACTCGCAGCCATTCATTTAGTGACCATTTGAAGTTACGGCGGCACTGTAGAAGTGACTTATGAGCTGTTTTTTCACACTTGAAAACCATGGTAGCATCCTCCTGGTCCTGTGATCAAAATTTGGACGCTTGGCAACTGGCTCATATTTATGACGGTTGCAGTGTCCCGGGGTCACGCGATCCTCTTTTGTGACCTCCTGACAAGCAAAGTCAGTGAGGAAGCCAGTGTCAACTCGCAAAGCATCCCTGGCCTGCTCTCGAGTTGCCATAGACTAGGGGGATGGGAAAACGACGAATCAGCACGGCAGCCAAAAACAAAAGCACATTCTAGGCATATCTCTCTCAAGGCTGTCTCCCAGGGTTACCCACAGCGGCCGGAGAGGAGTGATCTCTATAACCTGCAAAATTGCTCCATTGGTGAATGTGACTGATGACACACCATGGGGGGAGGGAGGGAACAGGGTGAAGCCTGGGCTGTAAATTATGTGGGGTCAAGAGTTGGCTTCACTTGGAATGTGCCGACATGAAGCTCCTAATAAACAACTGAATTTCTTTTGAAGCTTCATGATTTAATTAGGACATCCGTCGGAACCCTGACAGCCAGATTCACTTAACAACCATGTGACTCACTTAACAACAGCAGTGATTCCCTTAACAAACATGGCAAGAAAAGTCAGAAAATGGGGCAAAACTCACTTACTGTAACAAGTTTCTCACTTAACAACAGAAACGTTGGGTTGAATTGTGGTCATAAATTGGAGGTTGCCTGTATGTAACCCTTTTTTTGGCAATCATTGGCCTTTGTGTCCTTTTGGGTCAAATTACAACTGTTGTGGATTTTTGCATCTAGAAGAAGCCAAGATAGTGATTGAGGGTATTCCACAAAGAGAAGCTTCAATAGAGATCAGAGTTGTTGGATCCATTTGGGTCATGCATTATAGGGGCCAACATATATTCTCTGATGACTCTAGCTATCACTATTAATTAAGGATCCCAGAATGATGGACCTCACCTGATAGCCTCCAGGTATGGTGAATCTTACCTCATCTCTAACCTTTGGGGGAGACCGCCATAGATTGGCTTGATCACCTGCGTGGTTATGAGATCTCCCTGGGACAGGAAGGTGCTGTAGAGATGGTGTTGGAGAAGATAGGTGAACACCATTAGCCAAGAGTAGAGGTCATCCTATTCACTCAGTCCAGGAAAACAAGACAGTGGGGCAGGCAGTGATAGAGCACTGATGATGTTTCCTAGTTTGGTAATGAAACATCTGCAAGAAAGCAACGAATCTCAGGACACTGAGGACCCCATCCTCCTCTTCCTCCTCTTCTCCTCCTTCTCCAATCTGCAGACCCCACTCCCATCTAGCATTGATGATGTAACATAATTGGGTAATGAAACATCCGCAAGAAAACAACCCAGCTCAGAGAGAGGACCAAGGAACGCACAGTCCTCCTTCCTTCCTTCCTCCTACTCCCTCTCTTCTAACACTGATGATGTAACTGTCAGGGTTTCAGCAGATGCTCTAATTAAATCATGAGCCTCTAGCCAAGCTTCAAAAGAAATCCAGTTATTTATTAGGAGCCCCATTCCGGCACTGTTCCAAGTGAAGCCAACTCTGACCCCACGTAATTTACGCTTCAATCATAACCCTGTTTCCCCCCAGGGTGTGTCATCAATCACATTCGCCAAACAGAGCAACCTCCCGGGTTGTAGAGATCACTCCCCTCCGGCCGCTGTGGGTAACCCTGGGAGACAGCCTTGAGAGAGATATGTCTGGAATGTACTCCTGTCTTTGGCTGCCGTGCTGTTTCATTGGTTTCCCATCCCTCCCTGGCCTATGGCAATTTGAGAGCAGGCCAGGGATGCTTTACGAGTTGACATTAACTTTGTTGGGTAATGAAAGGTCTGCCAGAAAACAACCCTTAGAGAGAGGACCAAGGAGCTCAAAGTTGTCATCGTCCTCCTCTTCTTTGTGAACCCTTCTAACTCTGATGATGTAACCTTTTTGGGTAATGAAAGGTCTGCAAAAAAAAAAAAAAAACCCACACAAGAGCACCAGGACCTCACGGAAATTATCTTGGCTTCTTCTTCTTCCATCAGTTTTTTTGAAAAGCAAAAGACCTTTTTAATTAAAATGTCTGTTGGGGAGGAAGACCTGAGCCTTCCCATTTTGTTGGCCTCAAGAGCACTCCCGCTTTTACAACCTTCTGCTAATAAGATAATGGCTTGTCCCTTTCTTGGCCTAATAATTTTACAGCCGAGCTGTCCAAAAATAAGCACTTGGAAATGTCAAGATGCTTTTATCCTCCAGCGCTTCCTCCTCCCCCCCCCACTTGGTGTTTTATGACACGAGTCTGACAAAAGGATCCTTCATGTTTTGACAGCTCCCATCAAGGAAGGGTTGTGTGGGATAAAATGGGCTGACGTCAGGACCCTGGACAGGGCAATGTTGGCTGAGAATGGCTGTCTCAGCCAAGTTGAGAAGACATCTAAAACCGTAGGAAGACTGACTGGGTTGTATTTGCTCTCTTTCTTAGGAAATGGAATTGGAATAGGGATAGGAATAGAATTAGAATTAAGAGTGGAATGGAATGGAATGGAATGGAATGGAATGGAATGGAATAGAGAGGAGGAGGAGGAGGAGGGAAAGAAGAGAGAGAAGAATGGTAGAAGCAAAAGGAATGGAAAGGAATGGAATGGAATGGAATGGAATAGAATATGGAATAGAATAGAATAGGAAAGAATAGAATAGAATATGGAATGGAATGGAATATGGAATAGAATAGAATATGGAATGGAATAGAATAGAATGTAGAGTAGAGTAGAGTAGAGTAGAGTAGAGTAGAGTAGAGTAGAGTAGAATAGAATAGAATAGAATAGAGAATGGAATGGAATGGAATGGAATGAAGGGAAAGAATGTCTTCTAGTCCATCCCCCTCCTGAAATTTACCATTTCAGACAAGTGGCCTTCCAGACAAGCAGTTCGAGTCCCTAGTGCCGCGTAACGGGGTGAGCTCCCGTGACTTGTCCCAGCTTCTGCCAACCTAGCAGTTCGAAAGCAGGTAAAAAAAATGCAAGTAGAAAAATAGGGACCATTTTTGGTGGGAAGGTAGCGGCGTTCCGTGCGCCTTTGGCGTTGAGTCATGCCGGCCACATGACCACGGAGACGTCTTTGGACAGCGCTGGCTCTTTGGCTTTGAAACAGAGATGAGCACCGCCCCCTAGAGTCGGGAACGACTAGCACATATGTGCAAGGGGAACCTTTACCTTATCAATTGGCAGATGTGTCTTGAAACTTTAGGCATTCGACCCCACTTTCTACATCATTGTCTTCTTCTCCCTTTGCTTATCGATCTCCCCGTTTCTCCTTTGGAACTTAGCCTAAATGGCTTCATTCTTCTCCTTTTAGAGCAGATCTTTTTATGGCTCACTCACCTTCCCATCCCCAAAAATGTATTTGGGGTTGCTGCCATATGGAATTTTCTTGCCCAGCTCTGGTGGGACGATGAAATGTTTTGCTTCTGGGTAAATCCAAGTCAATCTCTTGTTGTGAAGAAGGAAAGCAGGGTGAAAAATTGGCTAAAACAGATATTTCCCCCCCTCCTCTTATCTGCTTATTTTCAAATGCATGGTGTCCGTCGGAGGTTATAAATAACATGCGTCAAGCTTTGGCGTCAAGGTTCAAAAATTTGCGGGGTGTTGTTACGCAGGCATACCAGACACCCACGGGTGTCAGACGTTTCACAGAACATGCTGTGTTTACCCTCTTCTTTCGACAACATGTGTTTGTTTTATTAAAGGGTGGCTGGTTTTAATTCCGCCCCCTTGGTGAGCCGAACGCCCGTATGAATCTTTAGCCAAATGGCATGACGAGGACTTTGAGGGTGGGTGGTTTTGAAGCAAGATAATCTGTAGCTTCTCCTCTGTAAAGGAAGGTTGTCTTTCATGAACGTTTGCTATTAAGGTCAAAGCTTTCGATCCAGAGCAAGGGGGTCAAACTCAAGGCCCAGGAGACGGATCCAGCCTGCGGGGTGCTTTGATGTGGCCCATGGGGCCGCCCTGGAGCCAGCGAAGGAGTGGCATGTGGTGCCTCTGCCAGTGTGGCCCTCCCGAGCTCCATTTTCGCTGGTGGAGGGTTACAGGCAGGGGTGGTATTCTACCGGTTCAGACCAGTTTGGGTGAACCAGTAACTCCGACGATCATCTGGGAGTGAACCGGTTTGTTGCAATGATCAGGTTAGTGGTGGGTTCCTCCCAGTTTGGCCAAGCCGGTAGCGGTGGGTGTTATGTATGTATCTATTTTGTGCGGGAAATTCAAATCCAACAATGCTGGTGATTGGTTAACGGGTATTTCAGGACTGTATATAAGGAGGGCTGTTGCCTGGGGTTCTTTGCTGAAGTCTCACCCTGAATTAAAGAGCTGTTGTCACTAGCTTGCTTGTGCCTCTCGTTATTCTCGCGCTACAACAGTGACGATATGACGTCACCCAACCGGTTCTGCCCCCCCGCCCCCTCCTTGTGTTATTCTTATCTTTTATTTGGCCCCACCCCCAATCTATTGCTGCCTCCTGAGTCCCAGCTGACCGGCTAGAAGGAAAAAAACTGTTTAAACTCTTGCCACGGAGCTCCAAAGGGCCGCCCTACAGCTGATCAGTGTTAAAAGGCAGTGTGGTAGTAGACCGGTGCCTCCAAAAACAAATGAGCAGACCAGTGCCTGCAAAAATAAATAGGTAGACCGGTGCCTCCAAAAACAAATGAGTAGACTGGTACAGCTCTGCAAGTAGTTAAAAGCCTGGTAGACTAGTACCTCTGCTAAATCCTAAAGAATGGTCACATGACCATCAAGCCACACCCACAAAATAAGCCACACCCACAGAACAGATAGTTAAAAAAATTAGAACCCACCCCTGGATCAGGTGGGCCCGCCCGCCCGCCCCTGCGCTTTACTGACCTATAACTTTTCAACTGATTCGCGCGGCAGAGCGGATTGCCGTGCCTCAGCTGTGTTGCTCCCCAGCAGTAACGCACAAGGTACGTTTTTGCAAAACTGCACAAATGCGCGCAGAGTGTGCGATCGCCGAACCGGTTGTTAAACCGACAGGATCCCACCAACTGGTTGCAGGAGGCCGTTGCAGCTGAAAACGGAGCTCGGGAGCCCGTTTTTGCTGGCAGAGCACTGGGGCCACCACAGGTGCCCGTGACACGAGTGGCGTCGAGCTGGCCACGCCCACCCCAGCCCTCCAAGGTCAAACACAACCCTGATGCGGCCCTCCATGAAATCGAGTTTGACCCCCCTGATCCAGAGCATTTCCAGAATGGAAAAGAAGAGCCTTAAGAACTCTGGATTCAGTCCGTGTTAACACCCAGTTGGCTTCATCATGGTTCGCTGAATCAGCCCTAGTTGACTCGCTTTCACAAACCATGGGAAGTTAGTCATTCTCTAGGTTGGCACAACCTCCGCATTGGCGACAGGAAGGGCATCTGGCCAGGAAGCACTCAGCTCCATTCAGTTGCCCAGACTCTACCCTGCAAAGGATTATGGAATTGTGCCCTTTGGAATGAACTCCCCCCAGAAATTCGCAAAATCTCTGATCTCCGTGTATTTCGCTGTGCCGTCAAAACCATGTTGTTCTGCCAGGCTGGGCTATCAATATAAAGATTTTAATTGGTTTTAAATTGGGTTTTTAAATTCGGGGTTTTATAAATTGGGCCTACTATCTAATAATTTTAATTATTTTTAAATATTGTCTGTCTTTGTGTTTTTAATTAGGCTGTACACTGCCCTGAGTCCTTCGGGAGAAGGGCGGTATAGAAATAAAATTAATAATAAATAAATGAATGAATGAATGAATGAATGAATGAATGAATGAATGAAGATGAATAGAATAGAATGCAGAGCCTGGATAGCTCAGCAGACTAATGCATTGTAATTTAACTCCAGCTGTCTGCAATTAGTAAGTTCGAATCTTGCCAGGCTCAAGGTTGACTCAGCCTTCCATCCTTTCTAAGGTAGGTAAATTGAGGACCCAGTTTGTGGGCGCAATAAGATGACTTTGTAAAAATATACAAAAGTATGAAGGCTATTGCTTAACGCATTGTAAACCACCCTGAGTCTCCGGAGAAGGGTGCTATATAAATCAAATTAAAAAAGAAGAAGAAGAAGAGAATAGAATAGAATAGAATAGAATAGAATTCTTTATTGGCGAAGTGT
The DNA here is from genome assembly GCF_029531705.1 of Pantherophis guttatus. Next base: position 3,057,469 of record NW_026844101.1, read on the forward strand.
GATTGGACACACAAGGAATTTGTTTAGCAGAGTGATGGCATTCGGTAAAAAACTGTCCTTGTGTCTAGTTGTTTTGGTGTTCAGTGCTCTGTAGCATCGTTTTGAAACAATTTGTGTCCAGGATGCGAGGGGTCTGTAGATATTTTCACAGCCCGCTTTTTGACTCCTGCAGTATGCAGGTCCTCCATGGAAGGCCGGTTGGTGGCCATTGTTTTTTCTGCAGTTCTAATGATCCTCTGAAGTCTCTGTCTTATTGGGTTGCAGAGCCAAACCAGACAGTTATGGAGGTGCAGATGACAGACTCAATAATTCCTCTGTAGAACTGGATCAGCAGCTCCTTGGGCAATTTGAAGAAGAGGATGTTGGCTGAGGATAGGCGTAGATCTTTTGCAGAACACTTCCAACGTCCTTGTGAAGGATACCAAATGATGGCCAAAGGCTCATCCCCTTATTCCTTTGGGTTGGGATTGGCACTGGTGGAAAAGTGTGGTTGTAAAATAACCTTCCCTGCAGCCTTCTGTCAGTTTTCGAGGTTGTCTCAAATAAATTCCATTTCAAACAAAGTCTTTGATGAAAAACTCCCATTTATTAAGCACGACATTCTAACTGCGACTCCATCGCAGCCAACACTGACTTCCAGACCCAAAACCCTCCCTTTCCATTCCCCACTCCTCTGCACTCATTGGCCATCTTCCAAGTCACTCTATCCCTAATCTACTGCTCCAGCTCAAAGGAATTTCTCCCCTCCCATCCCACCTCCTAGGGGATATTATCTCCAAGGAAAATAAGTAGGTGAAAAGTCAGACGTCCCTTTCCAGATGCCTCCGCTTCTCCTTTTTATGTCAGCACTAGAGTAAATGCAGCTTGAAGTGCTGACACCTACGGGGGTTCCCCAAAATAAATTATGTCTTTGTTCTTCTCTCTCTCTCTCTCTCTCTCTCTCTCTCTCTCTCTCTCTCTCTGCCTCGCAGGTAACCAAGATGGTCAAGACTGTCACAACCAGAACTGTGCGCCAAGTCCCCCTCGGTCCAGACGGCATCCCTACAATGGACGGCTCCTCCCCCATGGGTAGTTACACTGACTCCATAGACAGAAGGCAGGTCAAGAACGGAGAACGGTACATCACCCCCCAGGCATCGTCCACTCTGAACCGAGCTTACAACAGCTACAATGATTCCTACCCGGAGAGTCACGACGGCCAATATCGTTCTTTCGTAAGCCACAACGGTTACGGCGACCTGCCGGACAATTACGGAAGCTTGTCTCGGAGTGTCAATTACCGGCCGCATTATGCCTACGTACCGGGGAACAATTACCGGCCCGAGGATGGTAGCTTCACTTTGCCAAGCAGGAGGGATAACTATGGACCTCTGGCCCAGCCTCAGGTGCCGACGGGCAGCAACGCAGACTTGAACCGCTCCCAGCCAGAACGGTTCCAACCGGAGCCGTATGGGCTGGAGGACGATAACCGCAGCCTCGGAATTGACGACGAAGGTTATGAACTCGATCCAGAGTATTCGACGGTGAATCGGAGAACGTCGGCTGGGATCCCGGAGAGAGGGAGACCTCACAAGGGAAGGTAAATACACAGTAGATGGTCTGGTGTAGGAAGGTTGTTGTAGGACTCTTGTCCTGCAGGATCAGTGGAAATTCTGCTTGGTTTGAACTTGCTGGAGAAGTTGAGGGCTGGTAATGGAGAAGACCTCATTATTATAGGCCACCGTTCTAAGATTATTTATAGTACCTTCTCAAGAATGTTTGTGCTTGTCTGGGCTTTCTTTTCCTACTCTTGTTTAGAATTCTTTCTTGGCCAAATGTGATTGGGCACACAAGGAATTTGTCTTTGGTGCATATGCTCCAGAGGTGGGCTTCAGCAGGTTCTGACCAGTTCTGGAGAACTGGTAGCGGACATTTTGAGTAGTTCGGAGAACCGGCAGTAAAAATTCTGACTGGTCCCACCCCCATCTATTCTCTGCCTCCCAAGTCCCAGCTGATTGGGAGGAAATGGGGATTTTAAAGTAACCTTCCCCTGGAGTGGGGAGGGAATGGAGATTTTACAGTATCCTTCCCCTGCCATGCCCACCAAGCCATGCCACGCCCACCAAGCCACACCCACAGAACCGGTAGTAAAAAAAATTGAAACCCACCACTGATACGCTCTCAGTGTACATAAAAAGACAAGATACGTTCATCAAGAATCGTAAGGTACAACACTTAATGCAAAACTCGCTTAACGACGATTTCACTTAGCAACATAAAGAACGTGGGCCAGTCCTGGAATAGTTCCCTGGTTAGAGAGATGTTTAAGGCTGGGGTGTTGGTTTAGTGTGAATCCTGGCAATTTCAACTTATCAAGGTATTGATTGCTGGTGAAGAGGTGTGTATAAACAGAGAGCAAGCCCCACTCTCTTCTAGCACTGATGATGTTACTCAGTCAGGTAATGAGATGTCTGCAAGAAAGCAAGCAAAGAGCACCATGAACCAAATCTGTTAAATATTTGGAGGTGATATGTGTATGTGTGTAATATGAAAGTTTGATCATTGCATACGTTTTGGGAAGTTTAATGAGTTGTCTGTGCCTATCCCGTTCAGTAAGCTACAGATAGTCCTTGACTTGTGACCATCAGCTGAATGAACTGCTCGAAGTTGCAACGGGGCTGAAAGAAGTGACGGACAGTTAGTCCTTGCATTTACGAACGTCACACTTATGACCATTTGCAGCATTCCCTGCAGTGATTCACTTACCAACCGTGGCCAAAATGGTCGTAAAATCGGGCACGGCTCACTTAAACAGCCGTCCTGCTTAGTAACGGAATTTCTGGTCCCTGTTGTGGTTCTAAATCAAAGATGACAGCTATTGCTTAACGCATTATAAGTCGCCCTGAGTCTCCGGAGAAGGGCGGCATATAAATCGAACCAATAAATAAATAAATAAATAAAAGATTGGAGGCTTTTTTTTTTTAATTTAAATTCGATCAAGGAACTTTATAAAGGCATTTAATTTGAACGCGCCTTGTCCCGACATAAATGAGCCAGCAAGGTCTCTCACCAACTTCAGGAATTCTCAAAGCAATTTTTACATGAATAAATTATCGTCTTGTCTTTCACCGCCGAAGGAAGTCTGGCAATCAGTAATGATTTTTTTCTTTTCTTTTATGTAATGATGAAGGTCCCTGCTAATTAACCCTTGGTGGCCAAAAAAAAAAAAAAAATCTACTTTATTCCTTTTCCTGAAAAGCAAAACTCGGCAAAAGGTTGGTAGATTGGGTTTCCCACTGTTCTGATCTAGGCTTCCTTAGAAAGCATACAGCACAATCTTAGTCCCGGCAAACCTCTTTAATTCATACGGCTGTGGATTATTGTCATTCCCAGTCCGAGAGGCTTCTCAAACAGTCTTTCAGGGGAGTGTTTACAAACACCCACCTTATCTCCCTTGGAATGCTGCCAGAGAACTAATTGCCATGCGCAGGGCAAGGCCAAACTTAGCACAGAGTCAAACAGAACTTTTCAGAGCTTTTACCTGTAAAAGCTTCCTGTAAAAGCTCATGTCCCATTTGCTTCTCTTTTATGTCTTAATGGGAGAGGCCAATCATCTCCAAGCCTTACTCCCAAGTCGACCCTGTTTTCTTAATTGTTCCTGTCTTCTGGCAGCTCTGCGCATGCACACACTGGGAACAGGCTCCTGCTGTTATTCTGCCTCGCTGATGTCAGACTCCGGAGACTCCAGAGGCAGCAAAGAACTACCAGATGGCCTTGGCCCCCTCTCTGCCTCCGACTCAGAGCCCTCATCCGAGCCTTCCCCAGACTCCAGGACTGGCCCACGTTCCTCCCCAACCTCCTCACTATCTGCTGTCAGCTCTGCTGGCCGCTGGCGGGTCACAACCCCCCCTCCCACAAAGCTGGTGAATAGGAGAGGAAGGGATCGCAACTTTGTGGGTGAAATTTATTATCGTGACAATATATAGATAGTCCTTGACTTACGACCACCATCGAGACCAAACTTTATGTTGCTAAGTGAAACCGTCGTTAAGCAAGTTTTTCCCCCTTTTCCGACTTTTCTTGACACCGTTGTTACCGTGAATCACCGTAGAGGCTGAATTGGTAACCCCGTTGTTAAGTGAATCTGGCTTTCCCGTTGAGCTGGTTTGTCAGGAGATCTCAAAAGGGGATCACATGATCCCGGGACACTGCAACCGTCCTAAATACGAGTCAGTTGCCAAGCCTTTGAATCAGGGGTGAAATCTAGCAGGTTCTGACAGGTTCTGGAGAACCGGTAGTGGAAATTCTGAGCAGTTCGGAGAACCGGTAGCGGAAATTTTGAATATCATCAATATGCTGATGATACCCAGCTTTACATTTCCACCCCTGACCACCCTAGGGATGCCCTTTCCGTGATGTCCCACTGCCTGGAAGCGGTGCGGGTTTGGATGGGGAGGAACAGGCTGAGACTCAACCCTTCCAAGACTGAGTGGCTGTGGATGCCGGCATCCCGGGATCTGGAGGTTCCATCCTTAATGATCGGAGGTGAAACCCTTGCTCCCTCCGATAGGGTCCGCAACTTGGGTGTCCTCCTGGATTCTCGGCTGTCTTTAGATGACCATCTGACGGCCGTAACCAGGGGGGCCTTCGCACAGGTCCGTCTTGTGCGCCAGTTGCGCCCGTTCCTAGACCGGGATGCCCTTGCCACGGTCACTCACGCCCTTGTTACCTCTAGGTTGGACTACTGTAACACCCTCTACATGGGGCTGCCCTTGGGATGTGTCCGGAGGCTTCAGCTAGTCCAAAATGCAGCCGCACGGGTAGTTACGGGGGCGTCTAGATACTCCCGTGTAACACCTCTCCTGCGTGAGCTGCACTGGCTACTGGTGGCAGTCCGGATACGTTTCAAGGTGCTGGTGCTCACCTATAAAGCCCTTCATAGCTTAGGCCCGGGGTACTTGCAGGACCATCTCCAGCCGTTCTCCCATCGTCCTGTGCGCTCTCACAGTCGGCCTCCTCAGGGTGCCGTCGGCCAAACAATGTCGGCTGACGACCCCCAGGGGGAGGGCGTTCTCTGTGGGAGCCCCGACCCTCTGGAATGGATTGCCCACTGAGCTCAGGACAGCCCCCGACCTTCTTTCCTTCCATCGCGAGCTGAAGACGTGGCTCTTCCGCCAATTAAACTGATCCGTTTGGGGGTACACTGGTATAATTTTAAATCGTTTTTTAATTGGGTTACTGATTTTAATTTGGTATTGTATTGTGATTTGTTTTGAAGTTGTCATTTTGTAAGCCGCCTTGAGTCCCTAGGGAGAAAGGCGGCATATAAATCGCAATAAATAAAATAAATAAATAAATAAATAAATAAATAAATAAATAAATAAATAAATAGTTTGGAGAACCGGCAAATACCACCTCTGGCTGACCCCAGAGTGGGGTGGGAATGGAGATTTTGCAATATCCTTCCCCTGCTACAGCCACCAAGCCACACCATGCCCACCAAGCCACACCCACAGAACTGGTAGTAAAAAAAAAATGGATTTCAACACTGCTTTGAATGTTGACCACATGACTACAATGGTTATAATTGTGAAAAGGGTCATAAGTCACTTTTTTCAGTGCCATTGTAACTTTGAACGGTCGCTAAATGAGCTGTTGTAAGTCGAGGACTGCCTGTAGATGGGTTGCTCTGTCTACCCTCCCCTTCTGCTTTGGTAGTAATGTTCAGAGGTTAGATCTAGACCAGGAAGTATGGACTCAACTCCACACTTAGCCAGAGATCCCTTGCTGTAGGGATGACCTTAAATCGAGCACATGTTCTCAATCTTAATCTGTTGAAAAACCATGGTCTCTTCCTTGCTAAATGGGAATTCCTAATCATCGTTACAAGACAGACAGTTTGGTGCAGTGGTTAAGGCATCAGGCTAGAAACCAGGAGACGATGAGTTCTAGTCCTGCCTTAGCCATGAAAACCAGCTGGATGGATGGACCCATCACCAGGAGAATGTGAGTTCTAGTCCCACCTTAGCCCTGAAAGCTAGTTGGGTGACTCTAAGCCCATCACTAGGTGATGATGAGTTCTAGTCCTGTCTTAGCCATGGAAGCCAGCTGGGTGATTCTAAGCCCATCACTGGGTGATGAAGAGGTCTAGTCCTGTTTTAGCCATGAAAGCCAGCTGGGTGTCTCTAAACTCATCACTAGGTGATGATGATTTCTAGTCCTGTCCTAGCTATGAAGTCAGGTGGGTGACTTTGGACCAATGACCAGGAGACTGTGAGTTCTAAACCCATCTTAAGTATGAAAGCTGGATGGGTGACTTTGGACCGATCACTCTCTCTCAGACCAACACACTTCACAGGGCTCTTGTGGCAAAAAGGTGGTTTATTGGATATGTTCTTCACCTTGAGTTATTTATAGGGAGGGGAGGAAATCCCAGCTATTGGAAAAAGCTACGTTCTAGATTGTGAATTCCCGTGTAAGAATGGAGCAATTTAATAAATTTAGACTTGCGTCTTATGAACTAATGGAGGTTCCATCTTTGGATTATAATAAGCAACTCCAGTTATAGGCCTAGTTATAGTTATACCCCAAATCAACAAAGAAATGAAGGACCCAAAATAGGACCGTCCATCCATCCATCATCTATCCATCCATCCATCCATCCATCTATCCATCCAACTATTCTTCTATCTGTATCTGCTCTCACTCTCTCTCAGCTATCATCCATCCACCGTCCATCCATCCATCCATCCATCCATCCATCCATCTATCCTTCCTATCTGTATCTGCTCTCACTCTCTCTCAGCTATCATCCATCCATCCATCCATCCATCCATCCAACTATCCTTCTATCTGTATCTGCTCTCACTCTCTCTCAGCCATCCATCCATCCATCCATCCATCCAACCAACTATCCTTCTATCTGTATCTGATCTCACTCTCTCTCAGCTATCATCCATCCATCCATCCATCCATCCATCCGTCCATCTATTCTTCTATCTGTATCAGCTATCCATCAGCTCTCACTCTCTCTCAGCTATCATCCATCCATCCATCCATCCATCCACCCAACTATCCTTCTATCTGTACCTGCTCTCACTCTCTCTCAGCTATCACCCATCCATCCATCAATCCATCCATCCATCCATCCATCCAACTATCCTTCTATCTGTACCTGCTCTCACTCTCTCTCAGCTATCACCCATCCATCCATCCATCCATCCATCCATCCATCCATCCATGAATTCTCATCCTTCTTTTTTTTCTTGCATTGGACTGGTTTGATTATTGAAGCTCAGATTTATTTATATTTTTGTCCTGTAGATCTCAAAAGCTGGAGGAGCAAATGTTATCAGAACTAAGGCTCGCTTGTCTTCTCAGTTAGCCACATAGGATCCCATTTGCCTGATATACCGCCTGCTTCTGCTAACTTCTGACAATATCCATTAGCCGAGACTGTCAGCTGTCAAGATATCACCCAGACATCCGTTTCTCCACTTAGTGGAGAAACGTTTGGCTGATTTACTCTTCTCCCCCTTTTCTGGTTATACCGAGGTTGGAGAGAGGAAGAGTGTGTCCAAGAGCTTTCCTTCCATTTAGAAACGAGCGGAAGGATTGATTTTCAATAAGGCTTGAAAGGTTAATAATTCTACCGACAAATGGAACTTGGCCTGTAGATAAAAAACCCCGCTGGCGGAGGAACTTTGAAAGAAGATTTTTCTTGAGAGCACAGGTAGCCCTCGACTTACAACAGTTCATTTAGTGACCATTCAGAGTTACGATGGCACTGAAATAAAAAAGCCACTTAGGACCGTTTTCCAACACTTAGGATCCCGGGACGCTGCAACCGTCATAAATATCAACCAGTTGTCCAACAATCTGAATTTTGATCACATGATTCCGGGGAATCCTGCAAAGGTTGTAACTCTGAAAAACGGTCATTTTTTTCAGTGCCGTTGTAACTTTGAAACGGTCACTAAATCAACTGTTGTAAGTCGAGGGCTTCGGAACACTGAATCCAGTTTTGGTCGCCACGATGTAAAAAAGATGTGGAGACTCTAGAAAGAGTGCAGAGAAGAGCAACAAAGATGATTAGGGGACTGGAAGCTAAAACGTAGGAAGAACGGTTGCAGGAACTGGGTATGTCTAGTTTGATGAAAAGAAGGACCAGGGGAGACATGATAGCAGTGTTCCAATATCTCAGGGGCTGCCCCAAAGAAGAAGGAGTCAAGCTATTCTCCAAAGCACCTGAAGGCAGGACAAGAAGCAATGGATGGAAACTCATCAAGGAGAGAAGCAACCTAGAACTAAGGAGAAATTTCCTGACAGTGAGAACAATTAATCCGTGGAACAACTTGCCTCCAGAAGTTGTGAATGCTCCAACACTGGAGCCTTTTAAGAAGAGATTGGATAGCCATTTGTCTGAAGTGGTGTCGGGTTTCCTGCCTAGGCAGGGGGTTGGATTAGAAGACCTCCAAGGTCAATTCAGAGCCTTGGTGGCGCAGCAGACTAAACTGCTGTTAAGTAACACCAGCTGCTTGCAATTACTGCAAGTTCAAATCTCACCAGGCTTAAGGTTGACTCAGCCTTCCATCCTTTCAAGGTAGGCAAAATGAGGACCCGGTTTGTGGGGGCAATAAGCTGACTTTGTATAAAAAAGAACACCGCTTAGGGGCCCCCGAAAGCCCTACTAAGCAGGTATATACAAAAAGTATGAAGGCTATTGCTTAACACATTGTTGACCCAGTTTCCGAAGAAGCTCGCATTTGAATGTAGATTGGGAGGTGGCGAGAGGAGAGAAACAGCCGGTTCAGAAAGCGCCTGCAAATATAAATTAGTGCACAAAAGCAGATTTCCCGTCTGCCTGCGTGCCTGGAAAATTTATATGCCCGAGCTAATTTTGATCCCGTGATAATTGCCCAAAGAAAGCTGCCGCTGAGCAGAGATTCAAGGAAAACGATCCGTATCTGGAATGGAAAACCTGAAGCATCTGAGAAACCTACACCAGGAGATAACAGAATAACAAGAGTTGGAAGGGATCTTAGAGGTCTTCTAGTCCAACCCTCTATTCAAGCAGGAAACCTATACCGTTCCAGACTATATGGTTGTCGATCTCTTCTTAAAAGCCTCCAGTGATGGAGCACCTACAACTTCTGGAGGCAAGTTGTTCCACTGATTAATTGCTCTAACTGTCAGGAAATTTCTCCTTAGTTCTAGGTTGCTTCTCTCCTTGATTAGTTTCCACCCATTGCTTCTTCTCTTGCCTTCAGGAGCTTTTGGGAATAGGTTGACTCCCTCTTCTTTGTGGCAGCCCCTGAGATATTGGAAGGCTGCTATCATTCTCCCCTGGTCCTTCTTTTCACTAAACTGGACATACCCAGTTCCTGCAACCGTTCCTCATGTTTTAGCCTCCAGTCCCCTCATCATCTTGTTGCTCTTCTCTGCACTCTTTCTAGAGTCTCCACATCTTTTTTACATCGTGGCAACCAAAACTGGATGCAGGATTCCAAGTGTGGCCTTACCAAGCATTATAAAGTGGTTTTGCAAAATCTCCATTCCCACCATACTCCAGGGGAAGGATACTGCAAAATCCCCATTCCTTCCCCACTCCAGGGGAAGGAGCTGCAAAATCCCCATTCCTTCCCCACTCCAGGGGAAGGATACTGCAAAATCCCCATTCCCACCCCACTCCAGGGGAAGGATACTGCAAAATCCCCATTCCTTCCCCACTCCAGGGGAAGGATACTGCAAAATCCCCATTCCCTCCCTACTCCAGGGGAAGGAGCTGCAAAATCCCCATTCCTTCCCCACTCCAGGGGAAGGATACTGCAAAATCTCCATTTCCATCTCACTCTAGTGGAAGGATACTGCAAAATCTCCATTTCCATCCCACTCCAAGGGAAGAATAGTGCAAAATCCCCATTCCCTCCCCACTCCAGGGGAAGGATACTGCAAAATCTCCATTTACATCTCACTCTAGTGGAAGGATACTGCAAAATCCCCATTCCCTCCCCACTTCTGGGGGAAGGATATTGCAAAATCCCCATCCCTCCCCACTCCTGGGGGAAGGATATTGCAAAATCTCCATTTCCACCCCACTCTAGGGCCAGCCAGAGGTGGCATTTGCTGGTTCTCCGAACTGCTCAAAATTTCCGCTACCGGTTCTCCAGAACCTGTCAGAACCTGCTGGATTTCACCCCTGGTTTTAGCCTCCAGTCCCCTCATCATCTTGGTTGCTCTTCTCTGCACTCTTTCTAGAGCCTCCGCCTCTTTTTTTTTAATATCCTGGCGACCAAAACTGGATCACCAGGATGTCCGTTCTCATGGATGCTCCCAAGCCGTGCGCTTTGCTGCATCTGATCCTGGATGGAAAATAATACATCCATCTTGATTACTAGCCAATTGACTGTCCCTTCCCTTCGCACTTTTGTTGAAGTCCTCCTTTTGTCTCTTCAAGTTGGCATGTGTCACTAGAAGCCAATCCTGTTTTAATTATGTGTTGAGAGGAAAAAGGCCGTAATCTTGGGCTTGTCATAAAGACTTGAGCAGATGGCTTTCGATGGTCCGCAGCGTGGGGTGGAAGCATTACACCTCATCCGCAGCTGTTCCCCTGCAACTGGCGTTGAGTGATATACCACCGTTGAACCTGGGAGATCCATAATGGTCTGTTGGTTGGTTGTCTTGGATAATACTGTCTGCCGTGGACAAAACTGCTTCTATGCTCTGCTTGCCTTCACATATCCTTGTTCTGACCCAGCTCCCCAAACACGACAAACCCTCTGAAGTTAAATCAATGATTCCTTTATTAGGAGCGCCAGCAGCCCCAGCAAAAAATTTCTCTCTCACCGCAGGCTAAGAAATCTGTCTGGCAGGGAGATGAATAGTTGTCTGCCCCATGTATTCATCTCCGCCCCCTGCCTTGTATCCCCAGAGCTAGGATGGGGCTTCGCTAGCAGCAGTGGTTCTTCCGTCCCAAGGACCAGCCCATAGATTTCCACTGCTCTCCTCTCCTCTGCCTACTGTGCATCTGCGTGTCAGGCACTGGATCCAGTTGTTCCTCCTCTTCCTCATCAGCCACCTCCAGATCTGGGGGCTATTGATTCTCCATCTGAGGACTAACGGACGGAGAGACACTCTCTCTCTGACAGCTCCATTCTCTCTTCCTCCTCGGAGCTCTCAGGTTGCCTTGATGCTGGCCCTGACTCCTATGCCGTCTCCTCCTCATCTGATTTGGCTGCCTGAGGGGCTGACAGGCCACAACAATCTTGCTAAGCCATGGTTGAACAAATAAACCACAGTTGGCCGAGACCACACGCCGCATGTAAAGTCTTAATTTTTTTTTTCGAGTTCGGCGTGCTAAGCCAAAACATCGAGTGACTTAAGGTGATATGTCAAGTCAATCTCTGCCTTGGACAGTGGGATAAGAGAGCATTAGACTGAATTAACCGTGATGTGTGAAATCTGACTATGATCACTGAAAGAGCCTTGGTAGTACAGTGGTCTAAAGCACCCTGTTATTAAGACCAGCTGCCTGCAATTACTGCAGGTTCGAATCTCTCCAAGGCTCAAGGTTGACTCAGCCTTCCATCCTTTCTAAGGTAGGTGAAATGAGAACCCAGTTTGTGGGGGCAATAAGCTGACTTTGTATAAATATATACAAAAGTATGAAGGCTATTGCTTAACGCATTGTAAGCTGCCCTGAGTCTCCGGAGAAGGGCGGCAT
>NW_026844101.1:3074169-3106669 GCF_029531705.1 Pantherophis guttatus
AGGACAGATCGTGGTCAGGACACGCTCCATGGAGAGGGATGTCTTTCAGCAGCCTTTCTGTTCCCAGCTGTTGTGGCCCCTCCAGCAGCCGAAGCAGAGGAGGAGGAGGAGGGGTGGGAGTCAGAGTCAGCATCAAGGCAACCTGAGACCTCCAAGGGGGAAGAGGGAATGGAGCTGGCAGAGAGAGAGGTGGAGACTGGGCCGTCCGTCAGCTCTCAGATGGAGAGTCAACAGCCCCCAGGTCTGGAGGTGGCTGATGAGGAAGAGGAGGAACAGCTGGGTCCAGTGCCTGACACGCAGATGCACAGTAGGCAGAGGAGAGGAGAGCAGTGGAAATCTATGGGCTGGTCCTTGGGACTGAAGAACCACCGCTGCTAGCAAAGCCCCACCCTAGCTGTGGGGATAAAAGGCAGGGGGCGGAGATGAATAGATGTGGCAGACAACTATTCCTCTCCCGGCCGGACAGACTTGTTAGCCTGTGGTGAGAGAGAAACTTTTTGCCGGGGCTGCCGGCGCTCCTAATAAAGGAATCTTTTGAGTTAACGTCAGAGGGTTTGTCGTGTTTGGGGAGGTGGGTCAGAACCCCAGCAATGGCTCCTCCATCACCTACTCATTCTTGTCTGCTGCCCATGGTGATCCTTGACTTATGACCACAACTGAGCGCAAAATTTCCATTGCTAAGTGAGATAGTTGTTAAGTGAGTTTTGCCCCAGTTTATGACCTTTCCTTGCCATGGTTGTTAAGTGGATCTGGCTTCCCCCTTGACTTTGCTGGTCAGAGGGTCGCAAAAGGGGATTACAGGACCCCGGGACACTGTCACCGTCAATATATAAATATATAAATATAAATATACAAATTCTATTCTATTCTATTCTATTCTATTCTATTCTATTCTATTCTATTCTATTCTATTCATTTTGTATTCTATTCCTATTCCTGTTCTATTCTATTCCACCCTACTTCTATTCTACCCTACTCCTATTCTATTTTATTCTACTCTACTCCACTCCACTCCATTCCACTCCTTATTTCTATTCTATTCTATTCTATTCTATTCTATTCTATTCTATTCTATTCTATTCTATTCTATTCTATTCTACTCTACTCTACTCCCCATTCCATATTCTATTCTATTCTATTCTATTCTATTCTATTCTATCTATTCTATTCTATTCTATTCTATTCTATTCTATTCTATTCTATTCCACTCCACTCCACTCCACTCCACTCCACTCCACTCCACTCTACTCTAATTCTGTTCTTATTGTATTTTATTCTATTAATTCTATTCTACTCTACTCTACTCTACTCTACTCTACTCTACTCTACTCTACTCTACTCTACTCTACTCTACTCTACTCTAATTCTGTTCTTATTGTATTGTATTGTATTCTATTCTATTTTAACACCTCATCCTCTACTATGGTTCCTTTCTCAACAGGAGCTATGAAGATCCCATTGAGAGCGAAATCGTCAACGAGAGGATTCCCTACTTGCACGGCAGCTACGCGGCACCTTTGGCGCAACCCGAAAGGGGTAGCATGGCCAGCATCGACCGCCTGGGCAAGCGCTCCCCCTCCATTGACAGCATTCGCAAAGACCCCCGGTGGCGAGACCCGGATCTCCCCGAAGTCATCGCCATGCTCAGCCACCCCATTGATCCCGTGAAATCCAACGCAGCAGCCTACCTCCAGCATCTCTGCTACGAGAACGATAAGATCAAGAAGGACGTGAGGCATCTCAAGGGCATTCCCATCCTGGTGGGTCTGCTGGACCATCCCAAGCCTGAGGTCCACCGCAAAGCGTGCGGGGCCCTCCGGAACATATCCTATGGGAAGGATAATGAGAACAAAGTGGCCATCAAGAACTGTGATGGGATCCCAGCTTTGATCCGGTTGTTGCGCAAGACGAGTGACATGGAAGTACGAGAACTCATTACAGGTCAGTAGTTGGGGTTGTTTCTTCTTCTTCCTCTCCTCCTCCTCCTCCTCTTCTTCTTCTCCTCCTCCTCCTCTTCTTCTTCTTCTCCTCCTCCTCCTCTTCCTCTCCTCCTCCTCCTCCTCCTCCTCCTCCTCTTCTTCTTCTTCTTCTTCTCCTCCTCCTCCTCCTCCTCTTCTCCTCCTCCTTCTCCTCCTCCTCCCCTCCTCCTTCCCCCCTCCTCCTCCTCCTCCTCCTCTTCTTCTTCTTCTCCTCCTCCTCTTCTTCTCCTCCTCCTCCTCCTCCTCCTCTTCTTCTTCTTCTTCTTCTTCTTCTCCTCCTCCTCCTCCTCCTCCTCCTCCTCCTCCTCCTTTTCCTCCTTTCTTGTCTTCTTCTCCTCCTCCCTCCTCCTCCTCCTCCTCCTCCTCCTCCTCTCCTCCTCCCCTCCTCCTCCCCCCCCTCCTCCTCCTCCTTCTTCTTCTCCTCCTCCTCATCTTCTTCTTCGTCTTCTTCTTCTTCACCATCTTCATCTTCTTCTCCTTTCTTGCTCATTATCTATCTCCTCCTCCCTTCCATCACTCCTTCTCCTTCTAATCCTCTATATTTCTTCCTCCTCCTCTTCTTCTTCTCCTTCTCCTCCCTCTCCTCCTCCCTTTTGTCAGTGTTGATGGTGTTGAAGCAGTGCTCCAGAAATTTTGAGATTGCACCCCTGGAGCCTGTCACTATTGGTACTACCTTTGCTTTCTAAATGCTCCACTTATTCATTGTTCTCACTGTCAGGAAATTTCTCCTTAGTTCTAAATTGCTTCTCTCCTTGATTAGTTTCCACCCATTGCTTCTTGTCCTGCCTTTAGGTGCTTTGGAGAATAGTTTGACTCCCCTCTTCTTTGGGGCAGCCCCTGAGATATTGGAACATTGCTATCATGTCATCCCTAGTCCCTCTTTTCATTAAACTAGACATAACCCAAATTTGCAACTGTTCTTCCTACGTTTTAGCCTCCAGTCCCCTAATCATCTTTGTCGCTCTTCTCTGCACTCTTTCTAGAGTCTCCACATCTTTTTTACATCGTGGCGACCAAAACTGAATGCAATATTCCAAGTGTGGCCTTACCAAGACCTTATAAAGTGGTATTAACACTTCGCATGCGTGCTCCAGTTTGGGCACTCGGTTCCAAAAAGATTCGCCATCACTGTCCTAGATTAAAAAACACTGAGGTTTGTCCAGTCAGCAAACTCAAGCTGTTCTGGGTAATTTTTATTTATTTTTTTTAAAATTTGATTTATATGCCGCCCTTCTCTGGAGACTCAGGGTGGCTTACAATACGTTAAGCAATAGCCTTCATACTTTTGTATATTTATACAAAGTCAGCTTATTGCCCCCACAAACTGGGTCCTCATTTCACC
This sequence comes from Pantherophis guttatus, assembly GCF_029531705.1. The sequence continues at coordinate 3,077,491 of NW_026844101.1, forward strand.
TACCTTAGAAAGGATGGAAGGCTGAGTCGACCTTGAGCCTTGGAGAGATTCGAACCAGCAGTAATTGCAGGCAGCTGTGTTAATAACAGGGTGCTTAGACCACAGTACTATCAAGGCTTTTGATTTGTCGGTTGATTCAGCCACAATTCATAACATTTTTGTTTATGCCTCAGCTTGGATGTGGTCTCCTGAGGCTCCGAGAGAACATTGCATCTCCGCTGCTCGTTTTCTGATTCACAACACAGAGCGGAATGGGAACAAGGAGGAAGAAAAAGAAAATAACGATGTGAGAAAGCAGCATATGGCCTGATAAAAACTAGGTGTGGCATAAGAGTTCCCAATGGAGATCGGGTTGCAACAAACTCATTACCCTCCCTTGGAGAACAGCTGGAGGAACTGAGCATCTTAAGTGGCTTTTGTTTCCCCTCGGGGTATTTATCGCAAAGTAATTCTTGGGAGAGTTTGACAATGGTTCAGAGCTTGGTGGCAAAGAAAGCTGTAAGTCTGCAGAGCAGAAATCCCATTTTTGGCTCTGCGTTGGAATTTGCAGGAGGGTCAAGGGTGAAATGCTACCGGTTCAGAACGGTTCGGGCGAACCGCTATTTAAAAAATGCTACCAGTTCGGGCAAACCGGTATTTCCAGCTATCAGATGGATAATGATCAGCTGTGACGTGCGATTTATATTAGCCAGAACAGAGGCGGGGTTCGGCAGGTTCTAACCAGTTCTGGAGAACCGGTAGCGGACATTTTGAGTAGTTCGGAGAACCAGTAGTAAAAATTCTACAGACATAAACTCAGAACCTCAGCTCCCTGCCCGCCCCCCCCCCCCCCCCCCAGCAGATATTTTGGTGCCAGCTTATCTACAAGACAAAAGACCTTCAACTCCAGGAGGATGGGATTATCCTTCAGGGCAAAGCCTTTCAGCCACAATAGGAAATTGCCCTTCATTGAATCACCCAGCAAGATTTAACCAAGCCTGGGACACAGACAACCTCAGGTATGAAAGCATAGCCCCATGGGAGTCTGACTGCAACCAATAGGATAAGCTCAAATTCAAAGCTGAAGAGAGGGTATAAATCAATCTCTCCCCTCTCCCTCTCCCTCTCCCTCTCCCTCTCCCCTCTCCCTCCCTCTCCTCTTCCTCTCTCCCTCCCTCTCTCTCTCTCCCCTCTCCCTCCCTCTCCCTCTCTCCCTCGCTCTTTCTCTCTCCCCTCTCCCTCTCCCTCCCTGTCTCCCTCTCTCCCTCCCTCTCTCTCCCCTCTTCCTCTCCCTCCCTCTCCGTTTCCCTCTCTCCCTCCATCTCTCTCTCTACCCTCTCCCTCCCTCTCCATCTCCCTCCCTCCCTCTCTCCCCTCTCCCTCCCTCTCCGTCTCAGTCTCTCCCACCCTCTCTCTCTCTCTCTCCCCTCTCCCTCCCTCCCTCTCTCTCTCTCTTCCATGTGCTCAATTGCCCAGGACCCAAAAAACTCATGTGGTTCCATCCACCATTAAACCATCTTTCCAAACAGCCTCCATGTTTCCCAGCATCTTTCTCCCCACTTGGAACTGAACCCAGATGGACACTTTCTTCCAACAATTTACCTTGCTAAACCTGGTTTATTAATTTTATTGACAATTAACCTTGTTAAACAAACCCCAGTGGTATGGCTTGAACATGACCCTCAGCCGACCACAAGGTTTTTTTTTTGTTTTGTTTTTTGCGTTTGGAAAGTGACCACTCGTTTCTCAACCTTTGCAAAAAAAACAAACAAACATACAGTCTCAGGTTTTTTTTTTCAAGCAGCATTAGTCGGAATAATTTCCTACCGATTTCAAAACACATCGGTGAGTTTAAGTAGCGTTCTGAGTCTCCACCGTACATTACAAAGACCAAACATTTGGATAAATCTTTCATTACCGGCTTTGCAAATTGAATTATTTGCAAATTGAATATGGAATGCAGCCTTTTCTCGTTCTCGAATTGCGCTCGGCAATTACAATCTTAAAATAATAGTCATAATAACCTTTTTTTTTTTTTTTTGCTCTTGAATATGAGGATGGCGGTAGTTGGTCTTGAAATGCACTGGCTTGGAAATTTTCGGCCCTTTACGATAACTGCTTGGGAAGAAATCAAAGATAATTGCCTGGGTTTTGTGCATTTCTTGAGAACTAATCGCTGTGACGCTGAGCCAGAAGGAACAATAAGGTTTCTCCCCCCCCCCCCCCCCATTCTTGTCATCTCACCATTTACTGGCCAGAGAATAATAGAATAACAGAGTTGGAAGGGACTTTGGAGATCTTCTAGTCCAATCCTTTGCTCAAGCCAGGAGACCCTCCCATTTCAGGCAAATGGTTGTCCAATCTCTTCTTAAAAGTCTCCAAGTTTTGGAGCACCCAAAACTTCTGGAGGCAACTCAGGGGCTGCCCCAAAGAAGAGGGAGTCAAGCTATTCTCCAAAGCACCTGAAGACAGAACAAGAAGCAATGGGTGGAAATTTTGGGCTCCGTCGTGGTCGTAAGCCGAGGCCTACCTGTAGTAATGGTTGTGATGGTTGTAAAAGCAAGCCACACACAGGACCGACCTGATTTTACATCCATTTGGAAGCATAATGCAGATGAGGACGGCCGTTACGTTCCATCAGTCTGCAGAGAGAGAGAGAGAGAGAGACAGGACTCGTTTGGAGGTCACATTGAATCGGGGCATGTTTTAAATCATCCGAGATCAGTTTGCCCTTTCTGGCTCTGGAGCTGAAGTGCCACTTAAGCATTGCAAGCGGTTGGAGATAAAATTCCGTTTGGGACATGTTTCTTTTAACAATACCCCTAAAAACGATTGAATGCCGTTGCCCTTGGGATGCGAGAAGGCCTTGACTCCTAAAAATATAAATTTTCCAATCCGGATTAGGAGATGGTTCAGTTCTGGAACTTTTCTTTCCCGTCTGGTTTTTTTTTTCATGGTTGGGTTTGATGGGAGTATTTGAGTTTCAATCAGCGGTGAAATCCACTAACCTTCGCTAGCGGTTCGGGAACAGGAGCGCGGAAGGTTAAAATAAAAACAGGATGTAATGACATCCTGGTGGGTGAGTGGAGCCTCCCACCCCTGGCGCTACAGGTTCGGCAAGGCAGATAGAACCGGGCGGATTTCACCGCTGGTTTTAATAGAAGAGAATATATGTAGCTCAGGGTTTAACTGTGGGGTCCTTGGTGCTTTCTGAACTTGGTGGTTTTCTTGCAGATGTTTCATGACCAAACTAGGTAGTATCATCAGTGTTACCAGTGTTAGAAGGGGCTGGGTTTGAGGAGGAGGAGGAGGAGGAGGAGGTCCTTGATGCTTTCTGAGCTTGGTAGTTTTCTTGCAGATGTTTCACGACCAAACTAGGGAACATCATCAGTGTTAGAAGGGGGTAGGTTTGTGGAGTGGAGGAGGAGGAGGAGGAGGAGGAGGAGGACTGTGGGGTCCTTGGTGCTCGCTGAGCTTGGTGGTTTGCTTGCAAATGTTTCATGGCCCAACTAGATAACATCCTCAGTATCTTGTTTCCTTTTTGGCGTTTTGATTATTTTTGAATGGCATGTAGATGTTGTTTATCTCGATGTGCCCGTTGATGGCCAATTTGTCCGAGTGCCAAAAAGGACTGCTCTGTTTGGATCACAGTATTTAAATCGCGTTGCTTTCCCCTTTGCAATGTGACCCACAGGGCAAACCTAGGGCCAGTTTAGAGTAGTGATTAAGGCAGCAAACTAGAAAGTGAGTGATCGTGAGTTCAAATCCTCCCTTAGCCACGAAAGCCAACCGACAACGCTCTATCCCAACCCACCTCGCGGGATGGTTGTGAGAAAAATAAGAGGAGCAGGGCGTGTTGGATGTGTTCACCACCTTGAGTTATTTGTAAAAATAATAACAATACAAATAAACAAGGGACGCGGTGGCTCAGTGGCTAAGACGCTTAGCTTGTTGATCGAAAGGTCAGCAGTTCAGCAGTTCGAATCCCTAGTGCCGCGTAATGGAGTGAGCTCCCGTTACTTGTCCCAGCTTCTGCCGACCTAGTAGTTCGAAAGCACGTAAAAAATGCAAGTAAAAAAAAATAGGGACCACCTTTGGTGGGAAGGGAACAGCGTTCTGTGCACCTTTGGCGTTGAGTCATACCGGCCACATGACCACGGAGACGTCTTCGGACAGCACTGGCTCTTCGGCTTTGAAACGGAGATGAGCACCGCCCCCTAGAGTCGGGAACGACTAGCACATATGTGTGAGGGGAACCTTTACCTTTACAAACAAACAAATAAGCTTATACATGTTTTCCTGCTCATTTCTATCAACTGTTTTCCACTGTTTCATCCTACTCAAGGCACCCTCTGGAACCTGTCATCTTACGAACCCCTCAAAATGGTGATCATTAACCACGGTCTTCAGACGCTGACCAATGAAGTGATCATCCCTCATTCGGGGTGGGAGAACGAGCCGAACGAAGATTCGAAGCCTCGCGACGCGGAGTGGAGTACAGTCTTCAAGAATACGTCAGGATGTCTGAGGTGAGAAACGGGGAGTCCGTACGGCAGTTCCATTGGCCAAAGGGAGGGAAACGGAAGCCGAAATGGCATTCAGTTAGTTCAGGTAACCAGATGGTGTAGGGACTCCTGCTTGGGCAGGGGGTTGGACTAGATGACCTACAAGGTCCCTTCCAACTCTGTTAATCTGAATCTATCTGTTTTATAGTCGGTGCTGGGGAATATTTGGTTGAATTTTGCATAAACCTGTTTTGGTGTAAAATAGTCGCTCAGTGGCTAAGACGCTGAGCTTGTCGATCAAAAGGTCAGCAGTTCGGTGGTTCGAATCCCTAGTGCGGCGTAACGGGGTGAGCTCCCGTGACTTGTCCCAGCTTCTGCCAACCTAGCAGTTCGAAAGCAGGTAAAAAATGCAAGTAGAAAAATAGGGACCACCTTTGGTGGGAAGGGAACAGCGTTCCGTGCGCCTTTGGCGTTTAATCCTGCCGGCCACATGACCACAGTGACGTCTTCGTACAGCGCCGGCTCTTCGGCTTTGAAACAGAGATGAGCACCGCCCCCTAGAGTCGGGAACGACTAGCACATATGTGCGAGGGGAACCTTTACCTTTACCTTTTAGTTACCTTTGCTTGTAGAGCTATAGTCTTGCATTCGAAGTAGGCAAATGTATTCCGAGAAGAATTTTAAACTCAATATGGTCCAGAGTTACCCTGAGATAAGATGGGGGGCCAATACAATGAATGAATGAATGAATGAATGAATGAATGAATGAATGAATGAATGAATGAGGAAGGAAGGAAGGAAGGAAGGAAGGAAGGAAGAAAGAAAGAAAGAAAGAAAGAAAGAAAGAAAGAAAGAAAGAAAGAAAGAAAGAAAGAAAGGGATATCAAGAACAATGGATTGACACAGCCAGTTTGGGGGGTGGATTAACTGTTTTTAGGCTGAAAAAGAGCATCTATCTATCTATCATCTATCCATCTATCCATCCATCCATCCACCCATCATCTATCTATCTATCCATCCATCCATCCGCCCACCCGCCCATTATATCTATCTATCTATCTATCTATCTATCTATCCATCCATCCATCCATCCGCCCGCCCGCCCGCCCGCCCGCCCGCCCGCCCGCCCGTCCATTATATCTTATCTATCCATCCATCATCTATCTATCTATCTATCTATCTATCTATCTATCTATCTATCTATCATCTATCCCATCCATCCAACCATCCATCCATGCATCCATCATCTATCTATCTATCCATCCATCCATCCATCCATCCGCCGGCCCATCCATCCATCCATCCATCCATCCATCCATCCATCCATCCATCCATCCATCCATCCATCCATCATCCTATCTATCTCTATCTATCTATCTAATCTATCCATCTGCCCATCCATCATCCATCCATCCATCCATCCATCCATCCATCCCATCTTATTGCATTCTTTTCTGGACCTTTGAACCAACCAGCAGCAGGAACTGAAGTGGTGGTAGTTTAGGGGGAAAAAAAGATTGATTGACCTCATTTTGAGGCATTCTGTTTTACGTTTGATCAGTTTTTTAGGCCGATATAAATAAAGAAGAGAAAATGAAACGAATCACTCAGCATATATTTCATGTGCTTCCATAGCTCGGCATCCAGGCATCCTATAATAATAGAGATTTGTAAATGCTGACAGGGCAGTGACAAACGTTGATTGATCATCCATGCAAGAAACAAATAGATGGGTATTTTTAACTTCTACTTGAACGGAGACAAATTCCTGGTGGGAAAAAATGAAGTGAAAAGCCACAGAAAAACAAAAGAGAGAGGCAAAAAGGGGAAAGGAATAGAATACATACATATAAATGTATACATCACAGTATAATGGTGAAAAGAAGGAGTAGGCGAGACATGGTAGCAGACTTCCAATATTTGAGGGGCTGCCACAAAGAGGAGGAGATCAAAACCACCTGAAGGCAGGAGAAGAAGCAACGGGTGGAAACTAATCAAGGAGAGAAGCAACTTAGAACTAAGGAGAAATTTCCTGACAGTTGAAACAATTAACCAGTGGAACGACTTGCCTCCAGAAGTTCTGAATGCTCCAACACTGGAAATTTTTAAGAAGATGTTGGATAACCATTTGTCTGAAATGGTGTAGGGTTTCCTGCCTAAGCAGAGGGTTGGACTAGAAGACCTCCAAGGTCCCTTCCAACTCTGTTATTCTATTCTATTCTATTCTATTCTATTCTATTCTATTCTATTCTATTCTATTCTATTCTATTCTATTCCATTCCATTCCATTCCATTCCATTCCATTCCATTCCATTCTAATATTCATTCTATTCTATTCTATTCTATTCTATTCTATTTCTATTCCATTCTATTCCATTCCATTCCATTCCATTCCATTCCATTCTATTCTATTCTATTCTATTCCATTCCATTCCATTCCATTCCATTCTAATATTCATTCTATTCTATTCTATTCTATTCCATTCCATTCCATTCCATTCCATTCCATTCCATTCCATTCCATTCCATTCCATTCCATTCCATTCCATTCCATTCCATTCCATTCTATTCTATTCCATTCCATTCCATTCCATTCCATTCCATTCCATTCCATTCCATTCCATTCCATTCCATTCCATTCCATTCTATTCTATTCCATTCCATTCCATTCCATTCCATTCCATTCCATTCCATTCCATTCCATTCCATTCCATTCCATTCTATTCTATTCTATTCCATTCCATTCCATTCCATTCCATTCCATTCCATTCCATTCTATTCTATTCTATTCTATTCTATTCTATCTAGGGCAAAAGAGGGTCTCCTGCTCGAGCACGGGTTGGACTAGAAGACCTCCAAAGTCCCTTCCAACTCTGTTATTCTGTGTTAATTCCCTCCTCATCTATATTGCTACCTTTTCTTCTTTTTTAAAAAAATATTAATATTGTTATTGCTGTTGCATCAACACCAAGGTGAGGCTCTACGTGAATGTTGAAAAGACGAGTGTGTCCTGCAATCTTGGCTCTGGTGAAGGCTTGTAACACCTTGCCAAGTTAATCGTGTTATTTTTGGCTTCCTGTTGCTGGACGTTAGGGCTTCCTAAATAGGCACGTTCCTGGCATAGCAAGCCTTAGAAATGGGCCGTAGCAAAACCAGCTTATATTATGAGATCCTGAGTGCCTTTTGCTTTCAGGGCAAATAAAGGTTCCCTCCGAGATATTTCCTGGAATGGATGTGTTCCCCTTCCATTCCCCATCCATCCATCCATCCATCCATCCATCTTATTGCATTCTTTTCTGGACCTTTGAACCAACCAGCAGCAGGAACTGAAGTGGTGGTAGTTTAGGGGGAAAAAAAGATTGATTGACCTCATTTTGAGGCATTCTGTTTTACGTTTGATCAGTTTTTTAGGCCGATATAAATAAAGAAGAGAAAATGAAACGAATCACTCAGCATATATTTCATGTGCTTCCATAGCTCGGCATCCAGGCATCCTATAATAATAGAGATTTGTAAATGCTGACAGGGCAGTGACAAACGTTGATTGATCATCCATGCAAGAAACAAATAGATGGGTATTTTTAACTTCTACTTGAACGGAGACAAATTCCTGGTGGGAAAAAATGAAGTGAAAAGCCACAGAAAAACAAAAGAGAGAGGCAAAAAGGGGAAAGGAATAGAATACATACATATAAATGTATACATCACAGTATAATGGTGAAAAGAAGGAGTAGGCGAGACATGGTAGCAGACTTCCAATATTTGAGGGGCTGCCACAAAGAGGAGGAGATCAAAACCACCTGAAGGCAGGAGAAGAAGCAACGGGTGGAAACTAATCAAGGAGAGAAGCAACTTAGAACTAAGGAGAAATTTCCTGACAGTTAAAACAATTAGCCAGTGGAACAACTTGCCTCCAGAAGTTGTGAACGCTCCAACATTGGGGTTTTTAAGAAGATGTTGGATAACCATTTGTCTGAAGTTGTGTAGGGTATCCTGCCTAAGCAGAGGGTTGGGCTAGAAGACCTCCAAGGTCCCTTCCAACTCTGTTATTCTATTCTATTCTATTCTATTCTATTCTATTCTATGCTATGCTATGCTATGCTATGCTATGCTATGCTATGCTATGCTATGCTATGCTATGCTATGCTATGCCATGCCATGCCATGCTATGCCATGCCATTCCATTCCATTCCATTCCATTCCATTCCATTCTATTCTATTCTATTCTATTCTATTCTATTCTATTCTATTCTATCTAGGGCAAAAGAGGGTCTCCTGCTCGAGCACGGGGTTGGACTAGAAGACCTCCAAAGTCCCTTCCAACTCTGTTATTCTGTGTTAATTCCCTCCTCATCTATATTGCTACCTTTCTTCTTTTTTAAAAAAATATTAATATTGTTATTGCTGTTGCATCAACACCAAGGTGAGGCTCTACGTGAATGTTGAAAAGACGAGTGTGTCCTGCAATCTTGGCTCTGGTGAAGGCTTGTAACACCTTGCCAAGTTAATCGTGTTATTTTTGGCTTCCTGTTGCTGGACGTTAGGGCTTCCTAAATAGGCACGTTCCTGGCATAGCAAGCCTTAGAAATGGGCCGTAGCAAAACCAGCTTATATTATGAGATCCTGAGTGCCTTTTGCTTTCAGGGCAAATAAAGGTTCCCTCCGAGATATTTCCTGGGAATGGATGTGTTCCCCTTCCATTCCCTCATGAAGAAGTTGAAGAAAATAGAATAACAGAGTCTGAAGGGACCTTGGAGGTCTTCTAGTCCAACCCCCTGCTCAGGCAGGAAGCCCTACGCCATTTCAGACAAATGGTTGTCCAATCTCGTCTTAAAAACTTCCAGTGTTGGAGCATTTACAACCTCTGGAGGCAGGTCGTTCCACTGATTCATTGTTCTTATTGTCAGGAAATTTCTCCTTAGTTCTAGGTTGCTTCTCTCCTTAATTAGTTTCCACCCAGAGGTGGGTTTCAGCAGGTTCTGACCAGTTCTGGAGAACTGGTAGTAAAAATTCTGACTGGCCCCGCCCCCATCTATTCTCTGCCTCCCGAGTCCCAGCTGATTGGGAGAAAATGGGGATTTTGCAGTATCCTTCCCCTGGAATGGGATGGGAATGGAGATTTTGCAGTATCCTTCCCCTGGAGTGGGGTGGGAATGGAGATTTTGCAGTATCCTTCCCCTGGAGTGGGGTGGGAATGGAGATTTTGCAGTATCCTTCCCTTGGAGTGGGGTGAGAATGGAGATTTTGCAGTATCCTTCCCCTGCCACACCCACCAAGTCATGCCCACCAAGTTATGCCCACCAAGTTATGCCCACAGAACCGGTAGTAAAAAAATTGTTTGAATCCCACCACGGATGTAGGATCTGCTTTGGGTGGGATCTGTTTTTGGAGGCACTGGTCTACCCATTTATTTTTGCAGGCACTGGTCTACTCATTTGTTTTTGGAGGCACTGATCAGCTGTAGGGCAGCCCTTTGAAGCCCCGCGGCAAGAGTTTAAACAGGTTTTTTCCTTCTAGCCCATCAGCTGGGACTAAGGAGGCAGCAATAGATTGGGGGTGGGGCCAAATGAAAGGTAAGAATAACATGGGAGGGGGAGGGGGCAGAACCGGTTCGGTGATGTCATATCGTCACTGCTACCGGCTCGGCGGAACCGGGAGGAACCCACCACTGATACGGGCGTCCCGAATCGCTTGTTCATTTCCAATGCTCTGGACTTCTAGCCCAGCAGCTTCTCCTGGGAATCGCTTTGTAAAAGGCGGAAAGTAAGGAAGACTGTTCTACGCCGCCTCATTGGTGGAATAATCATTAATCCCCCACCCCCCCGAAGGAAGACGCGGCCCTCTGTTAGGATCCAGGCGTCGTCATTTTTTTTTTTTTTAGACCGATGCACCAGGCTTGCTCAGAGCTGAGCAAACATTAGAAGTGACCTTTTCTGAGCTCTGAATTTAGTGCTCTGCTTCCTGCAGATGGTTAAGGAGCTCAGGAATAGATTGGATTATTCCCTCATTGCAGGGATTTTTTTTGTGTGTGTGCTTTGCCTACGACGGAACCAGAATCGACCGCCAAAAAAAAAATGGAATCCACCCGTTTCAGTGGTGAAATGTAAAATTTGTTACTATGGGTTCTGTGGGCGTGGCTTGGGGGGGTAATATGAGTGGGCGTGGCCAACTTTTTTTTTTTTTTTTTTACACTTTTAAAACCCTCTTCGGTGAAGAGCTTGTAAAAAAATGCTTTCAAAAGCCTCTGATGATCCCAGCTGACTTGCCTGATTGGCAGAGGCTTTTTTTTTTTTAAAGCCTCTGACGATCCCAGCTGAGCCGCGCGATCATCAGAGGCTTTTTTTTAAAAACTTTTAAAAGCATTTTTTCGGCCAAAGAGATCGTAGAAAAAATGCTTTTAAAAATTAAAAAAAAAAAGCCTCTGATGATTGCGCGGCTCAGCTGGGCAATGGGAGGAGGCAGGGATTTTTGCTACCGGTTCTCCGAACCACCCGCCTCCATCGCTACCGGATCGGGCGATCCAGTCCGAACTGGGAGCATTTCACCCCTGACCCATTTTTTTGCCTAGCAGAGGGTGAAAAATAACGATCTTTCAATTTCAGGCAGGGCAGATTGTGACGGGAAGATAAGGAAAAGTAACAATTAGAGGCGAACAGGTAGCTCCGATGACCTCCGCCCCCCACATCACCTTGCGGTTTACTTACCTTTATCTTCTCAGCTGATTGGCGCAGCGGCACGAATTGCCACGCATCAGCTGTGTTACTCCCAAGTGGTAACACAGAAGATTAGTATTTGTAAAACTGTGCACACGTTCGTGAAGCACGGGATCACCGAACTGGTTGTTAGAATGACAGCTTCCCACCACTGGTAACAATGGAACAGCAGAACGATAGTTAACTATAGTTAAATAACACATTTGGCCATTTGTCTGAAGATGTTTTAGTACTTTTGGTGCTCTCTAAGCTTGTACCCTGTTTCCCCCAAAATAAGACATCCCCTGATAAGAAGCCCAATCGGGCTTTTGAGTGCATGGCAATAAGGCCAAGCGCTTATTTCAGGGTTCAAAAAAAATAAATAAGACAGGGTCTTATTTTCGGGGAAACACGGTAGACATTTCATTACCCTACTAGGTAATGTCATCAGTGCTAGAAGGGAGGGAGGTTTGATTGATGCGAATGAGTGTGGGGTTTGCTCTCACTTGCTGTGAGAGAAAGTCTGGGAAAGGAGCCAGGTGGGAGGAGTCAACCAGGCTCAAGGTTGACTCAGCCTTCCATCCTTCCGAGGTAGGTAAAATGAGGACCCGGTTTGTGGGGGCAATAAACTGACTTTGTATAAAATAGAACACCGCTTGGGGGGGCCAAAAGCCCTACTAAGAAAGTATATATCCCGAGCTACAAATATTCTCTCCTATTGGAAGATACTTTAGTTTGGATGCGGCCTAGAATTAGACAGGCCTTGGTGATCCTTTCTAGTTGCCTGATGTTCCAGCTGTCATACTCTTTCCTGTGGGTGGGTATAAACTTGATGGCATCTTGAGCGAAACTGAACATAGTGTTCTGGCCCGCCAGTACCCAGCACGGCTGGCAGCAGATTCGGACAGCGAGGAGGTTGGGGAGGAACATGGGCCAGTCCTGGAGTCTGGGGAAGGCTCTGACGAGGGCTCTGCGTCAGAGGCAGAGATGGGGCCAGGGTCATATGACAGTTATCAGCTACCTTCGGAGTCAGACATCAGTGAGGCAGACGAACAGCTGGAGCCTGTTCCCAGTGTGCGCATGCACAGAGTTGCCAGGAGAAGGGAACAGCTAAAGAACAAGGGTCGACTCAGGAGTAAAGCCACAGGTGGACAGTGAAGGGCCCCTCCCGGAGGGAATAAAAGAGGAGCGAAAGGGGAGTGGAGTTTGCAGGAGACAGTTCGTTCATTCCTGCATTCTTGCCAAGTATTGCGGCGTCTGAAAGATATCGGCCTGGCCACTCACGAAGCCTGATCAAGGTCGGTAATTGTGAACTGTCTTGAAAGACTGTGGGAGAGGAAAGACTTTGCTGGAGAGGAATTCACTGTCAATTAAATAAAAGGGGTTTATAGGGACGAGGACTCGGCTTCGTGCTGCTGGGGGAAGCCTAGGCCAGTTGGCTGATCTTCCGGTCCTGTGCTTTGTCCCTGTGACTTGTGCATAGGGGAATCATATTCTCCATAAGAACTCCAGATTGCCAGATCGGTCGGTGTTGATGTTCCTGTGGTGTGAGAAATACAAGCTTCTCTCCTTCTGCGAAGCACTAAAACATGTCACCAATATGGTGGACACCAGCTGAGAATAAATTTTGCAGTCATGCATTTGTCGTTTTCACGGTTGCCAACATCGCATTGGAACTATAAAAAAAAAAACACAAACCAACCCAAGGTTTAATGAAGTAAAAGTAGGAAAAGAGAAAAGATAAGGTCGCTTTGAAGTTTAGGATAAACAAAACGTAGAGTTTGATTGGGGCCTTTTTTTGTTTGAGACTTTCTTCCTCTTTTGATCCCGGGCGAGCCCCGACGAGGAAAAGCTTTGATACAATTAAGTCGGGAAACCGGAGCTGAATTTCAAAGATCAAGGTTGTTAGAAGCATGTTCTCAATAACTTATTGATGGCTCTTCACAGCACGCATGTGCAGCCCTCGACGGCAGCTGCTGCCGTTCCAGAAAATATTTTTTGCACTTTTTTTTATTGCATTGCTAGCCTAATGGCTTTGGTCAGCTAGATGGCAATATCCGGCTGACCTTGGTTGATTTTGAAAAGCTAAGTAGCATCAGAGCCGGTTATTTCCTGGAGGAGAGATCTCAAAAAACACCCCGAGGCTGTGTAGACCGGGAAGTTGAGAAAACAAGGAAAAGCCATTTCTTTAATGTTGCCAAGAGTGCTACACGGATGTATGCAGTGGTGACATTCAAATTTTTTCCCTACCGGTTCTGTGGGCGTGGCTTGGTGGTGGTGGAGTTCTGTGGCTGAGTGGGCATGGCCAATTTAATTTAATTAATTCAATTAATTCAATTTATATGCCGCCCCTCTCCGAAGACTCAGGGCGGCTCACAATACATTTTAAAAAATCATTATAAAAAACATTTAAAAATTAAAAACATTAAAAACTCATTCACGCCATTCATGGCCGGATCTCGCCAGATCACAAGAGGGAGATCAACGGCCCCAGGCCTGCCAGAGAAGCCAGGTCTTCACCGCTTTTTGGAAGGCCAATAGAGTGGGGATGGTCCGGACCTCAGGAGGTAACTGGTTCCAGAGAGCTGGGGCAGCCACAGAGAAGGCCCTCCCCCGTGGGCCCGCCAGCCGGCATTATTTAGCTGACGGGAACTGGAGGAGACTGACTCTGTGGGATCTTACTGGTCGCTGGGAGCTATGCGGTAGAAGGCAGTCTCGAAGATAACCTGGCCCTGAGCCATGTAGGGCTTTAAAGGTAATAACCAACACCTTGAATTGCATCCGGAGACCAGTAGGGAGCCAGTGCAACTCGCGGAGAATTGGTGTAATGTGTGTGTATCTAGGTGCACCCACGACAGCGTGCGTGGCTGCGTTCTGGACCAACTGTAGTCTCCGAACTCAATGTCACTCACGCCCACTCGGTCACATGACCCCACGCCCACAGAACCCAGTAGGAAAAAAATGTGTGTATGAGCACCAGAAGGGCTCATAGTGAATGCTGTGGCAGAGGAGCTGCTGCTCCTTTTATGTCCCCCCCCCACCAGCCCCCTCCCTCCCGGGGGTCGAAGTATCTTAAAGGGACAGGCTTCAGCAGCTCCGCTGTGAATGGAGAGAGAAAAGTTCAGATGCTCTCTGCTGCAGCATGTAACATTGAATGGGTCGAGCGGCTGGAAGGGATGAGCAAGTGGCTGGAAGGTGTGAGCGGCAAACAGGCAGTAGTGAGCAGGACCAACCAGGGGTGGTTTTTACCGGTTCGGCAAACCGATTCAAATCGTCCCTACCGGTTCGCCCAAGCCTGTCCGAACCATTTGAATTTCACCCCTTGATATGTGTGTGTTTTGGTCCCGGAAAAAATCCAGCTTTTTATTTTTCGCTCCTTGTCAGGCATGAAAGGATGACGTTCATGTATGAAGGTCCAATGAAACTGATTTATTGCTAAAAGCTGATGAACAGGAATCTTCTCAACTAGAGGTCGGCACCTGGTTAGAGTTAGATAAGGGTCAACGGAATTCAAGGGAGGTTGGATTTAGTTCATTTGTGGCTATGTAGGGATTCAGTTGCTTTAGTTTGGCCAGATTCTGTCTATAGATGAAGAACCATTAAAAAAAAACCCTACTCTTAAGTCACTCTACTTATCATTCTTGGTTCTCGGAGCCCGTCAAGGAGAACAGCACTTAGACTTATATACCACTTCATAGTGCTTTTACAGCCCTTTCTAAGCGGTTTAAAGAGTCAGCATATTGCAAACAATAATCTGGGCCCCTGTTTTACCCACCTCGGAAGGATGGAAGACTGAGTCAACGTTGAGCCGGTGAGATTTGAACTGCCAAACTGCAGTCAGCAGTCAGCTGAAGTAGCCTGCAGTGCTACACTCTAACCACTGCGCCACCTCGGCTCGAATCTGAATTAACTTTCCAGTCTTGTCCAATCTCACGGCATCTGGTGGTTTGTTCTAAGGCTTGTATCCTGAGCAAGACCGCATATTTTGCGCCCCTTGAGTTCAGCTTGAAGCCTTCCTTGCTAATAGCCATAAATTATGCATCGTTTTTAACTGCAAAGTCACGGCCCCCGTTGCACTCACTTTTGATGCTTCTTGAGTAACTTTGAAAGGTACATTAAAAGGGATTCGGTCTGCATCTCACCTTGGGGGGCACTACAGGGAAAGGTGGAAGAAGATTCTCCTCGGTTGACTCTCAGAGGCTTCCAGCGATAAGCTCTCGAGATGCCACGCTGAAAGCCTCAGCTCTCCGATACTCGCGGTTTAGAGCAGGGATGATTGCCGACGTTTTGTCGACATTTTGAAGGGGCTGCCGCTCTGTTGAAGGACGGTCGTGTTCTGAAGGTCATTCTGAGAAGCCAGGAGAGTGATGTCACCGGAAAAGGCAGAGCCACATTTTTTTTTCAGCCTGTGTCTCTTTTTCTAATGGAAATGAGAAACGAAGCATTTTTGGGTTCACTTTTAAATCTGCCTCCGGAGGCCAAAATCCTGCTGCCAATTTTATTTTATTTTTTTTTTAGCGAAAGATGGCTATATTTCAATGGCACAATCTTAGGCATTTTTTGAGGAGGTGGCTTTAAAAGGTTTAGATCAGTGATGGTGAACTTTTTCAGCACCGGGTGCCAAAAAGGGAACACTTTGCATGAGCAAAGTCTTCCGGTTACTGCAATGCATTCCCATGGGCCAATCAGGTGGCCGGCATGCATGCTCATACCAGACAGGAAGGAAGGAAGGAGGGAGGGAGGGAAGCAGAGGTGGGTTTCAGCAGGTTCTGACCAGTTCTGGAGAACCAGTAGCGAAAAGTTTGAGTAGTTCGGAGAACCGGTAGTAAAAATTCTGACTGGCCCCGCCCCCATCGATTCTCTGCCTCCCAATTCCCAGCTGATTGGGAGGAAATGGGGATTTTGCAGTATCCTTCCCCTGGAGTGGGGTGGGAATGGAGATTTTACAGTATCCTTCCCCTGGAATGGGGTGGGAATGGAGATTTTACAGTATCCTTCCCCTTCCACGCCCACCAAGCCATGCCACGCCCATCAAGCCACACCCACAGAACCGGTAGTAAAATGTTTTGAAACCCACCACTGGAGGGAAGGAAGGAAGGAGAAGGAGGGAGGAAGAAAGGGAAAGAAGGAAGGAAGGAAGGAAGGAAGGAAGGAAGGAAGGAAGGAAGGAAGGACATCAGTTTCAGCCAAAATCCCACCCCTGTCTTCTTCAAACACAGCTGGTCTTTGGTCTCTCTCTGTCTGTAACTGTAACTACATTGCACCAGGTGACAAGAGAGAGAGAGAGAGAGAGACCCCGTTCACATTGTGACAAATACTCATGGCATCTTGAGCCCAGAGCATCCTTTCAAAGCAAACTAAAAATTCCAGAGTTGAGCCGGCATCTGCTCCCCTCCCCCTCCTCACTTCCCTCCCCCCCCCTCAGTTCTTCCTTCTCAAGCAGGGTCTCCGAGCTGCTCAACTTGACAGGAGGGCAAGCCAAAATCTTTACAGAAAGGTTGAGTTTCAAAGAAGCCTTTGAAGCTTCCAAACCCTTTTGGCTCCTCCAGGCTCCCGAACAGCAAAAGGGTTAGAAAGAGACACTCACAAGTCTGTCAACTTACGACCACACTTAAGCTCAAAATTGCTCACAGAACCTGTAGTAAAAAAAATTTAGAACCCACCCCTGCTCTGAATGTACTGACTATTTCATTAATTAGTCAATGTTAGGAATCTTTTTCATTTAGACTGTTACAAAGCCTCTTGTTTATGGTATGTCAGATGTTTATGCCAAGCTGGTGGGCCTTATCACAGTTGACCAACACAACCAACGTCCATTCCGAAAGCAGTAATTTAGCCTTTCGGATTGTGCACATAATTCTGACACTACTACAGGAAATAGCTGAAGTCTACAGAGGTATCATTTTGTGGTGCCCACAATGAAGCAGTATTTTTCTGTATTTCTTAAAATGCATATCTCTCTCCTTCGTCTCTATGGATGGTCAGGGAATGTTTACATCCAAAGTAACAATTTAAACATCAAAGCAACCAGGCAGAAAACATCAATAAACCTAACCACCAAATTGCAACAAAAAAAGCCATTTGCTACACAACGTTGACCAAATTGCAATATTTATGGTAAATTATATGTCGGTGGATTCAGTCAACAACCTGTCTGAATCTTCACATTTTTGTCAGTAGGAAGTCATCAGGGAAGAGTCGATCCAGTCTGGAGACCTGAAGATATGTTGGGATAAAAACTCCTTACAAGGAGGACTCAAGGATTTAGCAGCTAACAAAGATATACTTCTAAACTGGCAGATAGTAGATAGTGGGTATTTACTTCATTTCCCACCAAAAGCACTTCATCAGACACTTAATACCACAGTCATTCCTTCCATGTGACATCTCGGTGTTGTCTCGAATCATTCTTCTTTTCTTTTTTCTGTCTTCATTCTCATCCAATCAATGACAACAATTCATCACTAACAAAATGTTCTGATTAGAGCATTTTTATACATAACTATTAATTTACTTATTTGTATCTCTTTTCTAACCAATAATAGACTTGATTCCATATCTTAAGGTATTCTGAATCTTCTCTTTCTTTAATCATCAAAGTCAATCTATTCATTTCTGCACAATCTAAATTTTTTTTTAATTACTTCTCCTTCCAAAGGTATTTTCTCTGCTTTTTCAGCACTTCAGATATTAGACGGAAAGATAAAGAGACATCTTCATATCTGATCAGTCTAGCAAGGGTCAATTCTACTTTTATAGTTTGATCCAGAATATATATTTAGTTGCAGGATATATTGGAGGGAGGGAGGGAGGGAGGAGAAGAATGAGGGAGGGAGAAAAAAAGAAGGGAGGGAGAAAAATATAAAGGGAGGAGGGATAATAAAGGAAGAGAGGGAAGGAGGCAAGGAAAGAGAGAGAGGAAAGAAAAGGAAGGAAAGAAGGAAGGAAGGAGGTATTTGGTAAAAGAGTGAAAGCAGGGAAGGGAGGGAGGAAATGAAGGAAGGGAACGAGAGAGGGAGGAAGGAAGGAAATGGAAGGAGCAAGGAAGGAAGGGTGGGCATGAGGAAGAAAGGAAGGATCTGGAGGAAGGAAAGGAAGGAAGGAAGGAGATAAAAGAGTGAAAGGGAGGGAAGGGAGGGAGGAAATGAAGGAAGGAACGAAAGAGGGAGGAAGGAAGGAAATGGAAGGGAGCAAGGAAGGAAGGGTGGGCATGAGGAAGAAAGGAAGGAACTGGAGGAAGGAAAGGAAGGAAGGAAGGAGATAAAAGAGTGAAAGGGAGGGAAGGGAAGGAGGAAATGAAGGAAGGAAGTGAGGAGGAAAGAAGGGAATGAAGGAGGAGGAAGGAAGGAAATGGAAGGGAGCAAGGAAGAAAGGAAGGAAATAGAGGAAGGAAGGAAGGATGTTCTGCAAAGTATGTTAAATGGATTAAATCCAAGTCAGCTTGTTTATTCTGGCAAGTGATTTGAAAAAAAGAAAAGAAATCAAGTGGCAATCTACAAGTGGCAATCTGTCTCTTCAAATGTGTGAACGTATTGCTTCAAGACTTCTTTTTCCTCAGCTAATTTTAAACAAGAGTCTTTGCTACAAAGCCAAGGTGACACAGGATTACGGGGAGATGAAACACGGGAAAGCTTTTCCGGTCCTTGGAAGTGCTCAAGCATTGAATTCAGTGCTCAAATCTTGCTTGTGGTATGAGTCCATATTTGACTATGGGGCTAGCCTCATAAAAAAGATCATTGTTTAAGGAACCAACACATGGCAGATTTGCTTATCTTAAGTCATGTCAACATTGTAAGGGTGGAATTTATGCACAAATATAGACCAGTCCTTCAATAGCTGCCATTTTCTAAGATGGCGGCCTCCCAAGTATGAATATATACAAGGATTCATGATTTGGGTGCTGAATGCTTATCGGTGATAAGATTTGGGGAGTTAAGAAGCCATGTGTCAGGTTTCGATGCTATCTCAAAATAAATGAACTTCCAAACTGCCAATCTTTAAGGAAATTTTCTCTTTATTCGAGCACAGCAACCGGATCCTGGCTCTTCGTGGTCAATACTGACCTTTGCCCCCCAAACCTTCCCTTTCCGATTCCCAATTCTCTGCTTCTCATTGGCTATCTTCCAAGTCACTCTCCTGATTCCTTTTCCCATCAGTTCACAGGAATGTTTCCCCCCCTCCTCATCTCCAAGGAGACCGAATCTTCAAAGGGAGTTAGCAGGCAAAAGTTCAGGCTTCATCCTCCCTTTTCTATGTCAGCGCTGAAAATTATTTCAGGGTTTTGGTAAATTAAACGTTATCTTGAGTGTGAACTCCAGGGGAAAAAAGATGGATTATCTCACTTGTCTGTCCCAAAGTTGCTTTTTCAAGAGGCAACTGAACTTTCTTGGTTTTCCTTGAAAACGTTTCCCTTCTGAAGAACTGAAGAAGCTCCTTGGATGAGAAGCAAAACGTCTTCAAAGGAAAACCAAGAAAGTCCAGTTGCCTCTTGAAAAAGCACCTTTGGGACAACCATGACCTGCAGTGGTGGGTTTCAAAATTTTTTACTACCGGTTCTGTGGGTGTGGCTTGGTGGGCGTGGCAAGGGAAGGTTACTGCAAAATCCCCATTTCCTCCTGATGAGCTGGGACTCAGGAGGCAGAAAATAGGTGGGGGCAGGTCCAGCCAGAGGTGGCATTTACCGGTTCTCCGAACTACTCAAAATTTCCGCTACCGGTTCTCCAGAACTGGTCAGAACCTGCTGAAACCCACCTCTGATGATCTGGGTGATTGAGAATGTCCATAGATATCTCTTGCACAAATCAATTGTGTCATTTCACAAACGAGAATATTACATTATTGCCAAGTTGAAGAAGCTACTAAACCCTGGCAAGATTCAAGCAGAGGGATGCCTCGAGCACTCGGTTAAATTTTGGGGAAGTGGTTGTTTTTTTCCCCCCAAATACATATTTCTGTGATTTTTTTTTTTAATGGATTCTATGAAGTTTGCCCCGAGGTTTTCCAGATCTGCTCTTTTGTCATCTAATTAGAACATTAATTCCAATGCTTATTAATGTAAGATAATAAAAACCAGTGTTCGCCTCGCTTTCCTGAAGCATTCATCTCTTTCTCCCCTACCCCAAAAATTGGATGTTTTCAGAAGTGCATTGGCCTAAACGATCCACTTAAAATTCTCTTCCAAAGACATGAAAATTAGCAAAGCGGGGATTGTTTCAAGAAAATAATCTGATCATTTCTTCATTAAAATTCTGTTAGGTTTCCAATAAAGGAAAGAGGCTTCAGAACAAGAGACAATTAAAATGTACACGGGAAAGACTTTTAATAAAGGCCAAAATTGTGCACAGCTCCAGGTGGTTTATTATTATTATTATTATTTTAAAAAATGACCACTCTGTCCTTCCTTCAAGCTTTAAATTAAAAAAAAAAAGTTGCGTTTCTTTTCAATATGTTTGGAACTGGCTATCATGACTTCAAGGTATCATCCCTGTGTTTGGATTTCTGGTTTACATTGTGTAAAGAGGCTCAGCTAATTAGCTTTAGTTAATTGCTCTGTGTCTTTAATGGGGCTTAGCTCTTCCTTTTGCACATCGACAATCCTCTTAGCCTGTTCACAAATATTAACAGAAGCTGGATTGGGTGGAAAGAAAAATAGAGGACATTGCCCTTCCCAAAGTCATTTACGGTGGTTGGAGCTGATGGCCAAAGGATAAGCTGATCCAATTTGGAAAAATTTCAAGTGAGAAATCTTTTTTTTTTTTTTCCTCCCTTCCCCGGTTTACCAAATGACAATGACCGGAATTGAAATGATGTGTGAAAAATGCAGATTTTTTTTTTTTTAAAAAGATGTATTTTTCCCAGTTATACAGGTAATCCTCGAGTTACGACCCCAATTGAGCCCAACATTTCTGTTGCTAAGTGGGATATTTGTTAAATGACTTTTTGCTCCCGTGTTATGACCTTTCTTGCCACCGTTGTTAACTGAATCAGGGTACTTGTGAAGCTGGTGATGAGGTTGTTAAGTGAATCTGGCAAGAATTGGAATGCGGTAGGGACTCAGCCTTCCATCCTTCCGAGGTGGGTAAAATGAGGACCCAGATTGTTGGGGGCAAGAGGCTAACTCTGTAAACCGCTTAGAGAGGACTGTGAAGTGGTATATAAGTTCTAAGTGCTATTGTTCTTCCTTCCTTCCTTCCTTCCTTCCTTCCTTCCTTCCTTCCTTCCTTTCCTTCCTTCCTTCCTTCCTTCTTTCCTTCCTTCCTTCCTTCCTTCCTTCCTTCTTTCCTTCTTTCTTTCCTTCCTTCCTTCCTTCTTTCCTTTCCTCCCTCCCTTCCTTCCTTCCCTCCCTCCCTCCCTTCCACACATCCCCTATAACTGCTCACTTCTTCCTCGCCCAAGTTCCACATTCCTTCACACTTACAAGTAGTCCTGGACTTAACGACCACAATTGGGAGCAGAACCTCTTCATCATTAAGGGATGCGGTCATTGAGTTGTCGTATGATTCTGCTTGGTTTTACGACTTTTTTTTTTTTTTTTTGCCACAAGCAAATCACTGTCATTGTTCAGTGGATCATGTGGTCATTAAGCAAATCGGCTTCACCCATTGATTTTGCTTGTCGGAAACCGACTGGGATAATCACAAACAAACTGTTGTAAATCGAGGACTATGGCAAAAAGGATTATTATTATTATTATTATTATTATTATTATTATTATTATTACTATTATTACTATTATTACTATTATTATTACTAGTATTAGTATTAGTATTAGTATTAGTATTATTTTAAATGTATTGACTACTTAGCCTCTTGACACCTACAATGGGTGCACTTAAAAGCCGAACTTGCTTAATTGGTTGGAAAGCTTCTGCAAATCATGTGACCCCCCGGTAATTATTATTAATATTATTATTCCTATTTTGCAGGAATGTAAGTTCGGATGGTGCTGAAGCACGTCGGAGACTCCGGGAATGTGAAGGTTTGGTAGATGCTCTTCTCCATGCTTTGCAGTCTGCCGTCGGCAAAAAAGATACGGATAACAAGGTAATCTCCGGCTTGCGTGTCCGAAAGGGAATTGTAGCTCGCAGAAGAATCCCGTGTATTTATTATGTGCTGGATTGGATCCAGCAATGTTATCCTGGGACACGTATATTGACCTATATTCGCATAAGACCTTTGCTTTAAAATCCAGTGTCTTAAATTAGGGAGAATCACCTGTGACTAGGAGAGTCACTGGAGCAGGGGTGAAATCCAGCAGGTTCTGACAGGTTCTGGAGAACCGGTAGCGGAAATTTTGAGCAGTTCGGAGAACCGGCAAATACCACCTCTGGCTGGGCCCAGAGTGGGGTGGGAATGGAGATTTTGCAATGTCCTTCCCCCTGAAGTGGGGAGGGAATGGAGATTTTGCAATATCCTTCCCCGGAGCGGGGTGGGAATGGAGATTTTGCAGTATCCTTCCCCAGGAGTGGGGAGGGAATGGGGATTTTGCAATATCCTTCCCCCTGAAGTGGGGAGGGAATGGAGATTTTGCAATATCCTTCCCCCGAGCGGGGTGGGAATGGAGATTTTGCAGTATCCTTCCCCCAGGCGTGGGAGGGAATGGAGATTTCGCAATGTCCTTCCCCCTGAAGTGGGGAGGGAATGGAGATTTTGCAATATCCTTCCCCCGGAGCGGGGTGGGAATGGAGATTTTGCAGTATCCTTCCCCTGCCACGCCCACCAAGCCACACCACGCCCACCAAGCTACTCCCACAGAACCGGTAGTAAAAATATTTGGATTTCACCACTGAGTTGGACTGAATGATCCAATCAGAAGTAGGCTTCACATAATTTAACAACCGGTTCGCCCGGAATTGAATATGTGAGCACATGCACGTGGCTTTCTGCGCATGTGTGCAGCCTTCTTTGCATGTGTTTTGCTCACATGCAGCTTGCACACATTCGTGCGGCTTAAAAAATGTGCTAAATAGGATGGCATAATGCCTGGGCGGGGGTGGGCCCACCTGCATGTCACAATTACCGATTCACCCGAACCGGCTGAATCCCACCACTGCTTCCAACTCTATTCTGATTGATGTTATTCTGCTCTAGCCCATCTTTCCAAGGTTTCCGATAAGAGTGTTTCCGCCCAAAGTATGAAGACTACATCCAAGTCTTCTTCTCAGCGGCTGAGTTGCTGGCAGTCGTGTCTCTGTGTTGGAGGGGTTCACAGTTTGTGAATATGTATATGTTTCGGGAGGGAGGAGTGGGGCTGAAGACTGGACATATTCCAGCAAAGCTATGCAACGTAGAAGCTTTGGCTGCTGTTCCCAGATTCTTGAGAAGCCCACACAAATTAAAAACCACGCTGTGGTCTTTCCCTTTTCACCATCTGCAACTCATTAGCTGGAGGTGGAACCCGTGGGGGAGGATAGACTGGGCTTCTACGTTCCTTGTAGATCTTCTGGCTTTGAGCCGTAGCACAGATGCATCTCAGATGCATCCTGCAACGTATCCCTCCACTCCAGCTCCTTTGTCAATTGTCAAAAGTTTGTTTTTGATAAATTCTTGCTTTGTTAAAAAGCTTGAAGTCACTCATCCATTGACCTGCTATGCTGGCTTCGCCATGGGAAAAGGTAGCAGGGAATGGAAAAGAGCCATCGATGGTTTGGAACCGTGGATGGTTCACAGCCAACCAGGAGTGAAATCCAGCAGGTTCTGCAGAACTGGTAGCGGAAATTTTGAGTAGTTCGGAGAACCGGCAAATACCACCTCTGGCTGGCCCCAGACTGGGGTGGGAATGGAGATTTTGCAATATCCTTCCCCAGGACTGGGGATTTTGCAGTATCCTTTCCCTGGAGTGGGGTGGGAATGGAGATTTTTCAGTATCCTTCTGACGCCCACCAGTCCACGCCCACCAAGCCACACCACGCCCACCAAGCCACGCCCACAGAACCGGTAGTAAAAAAAATTGAATTTCACCACTGTAGAAAACCCTGGTTTAGGAGAATACAGGTCGTCCTTGGCTTACAACCACAATTGGGTCAGGAATGTCCATCACATCTAAGCATCTAAGTAATGCATACAATAACAGAGTCACCCCTGATGTTGTAAATTTAATCATCATCATCTCCTTTTTTATGAACCCATCATCCCTTGCGGGATGGAGTTTGGGAAACCAGAATGGAGCTAGCAGAGTGTTTACCGCCCGGATATCCTTCCTGTCGCCAGTGAGGAGTTTTTTTCCAGTAGATATATTCTCATTATACCCAGAGAGAGAAATATCTGCCTCTACCTAGGATCGAACTCACAGCCTCCTGATTGTGAGGCAAGGGCTCCACCTCTAGGCCACAGCACCATTCTGACGTTACAAATTTAACAAGTACCTAAATAACATTATGACCTAATTTCTGAAGTCATTAAACAAATCACTGCGGTTCTTAAGCAAGTCCCTCAGTCATTAAGCAAATCTGGCTTCCACCCTTGATTTTGCTTATCGGATGCCCCCTGGGAAGGTCACAAATGCCGATCACGTCACCTCCCCCCCAGGAGCCTTCCATAACCACCGTAAACCAGGGGTGGGCTGCTGGGGGTTCGCAGGGATTCGGGAGAACCGCTAGCTAAGATTCTGTGCAGTTCAGAGAACCCCCAAATCCTACTCTGGTTGGCTCTGCCCACCCAGCCTCACCCCTCCCAGGAGTCCCCATGCGGCCCGTTTTGGATGCAGGGTGTGCGCGGAGGCTCAGGAAGGGTAAAAAACGGGCCTACCGGAAGTATGGGAAGCCTTCTCAGAGGCTCAAGGAAAGCCTCTGGAGCCTGGGGAGGGCAAAAACGCCATGGTGCAGGAGGCCGACTAGGCCACGCCCACCATGGCCATGCCCACCCAGCAACCAGGCAGAAAACCCCTTGCTAAAATTTTTGAAGCCCACCCCTGCCGTAAACGTATGCTGGTTGCTGAGCACCCAAATTGTGATCACGATGTCAGCACTCCAAACTATATTCGTTCCAGTGCTAACATAAGGAGGAGAAGAGGGGGCAGCTGGCAAGAGGACGCTTGACTTTTCACCTACTTATTTTCCCTGAAGATAATATCCCCTAGGAGATGGGATGGGAGGGGGGACATTCCTGGGAGCTGAAGTAGTAGATATGGGGAGAGTGATTTGGAAGATGGCCAATGAGACGCAGAGAATTGGGGAACGGAAAAGGAAGGCTTGGGGTCAGGAAGTCAGTGTTGGCTACGACGTAGTCGGGAACAGATGGTCGTGCTTAATAAATGAAAGATTTCATCAAAGACTATTTGTTTGGAAATGCAATTTATTTGAGACGACACCGAAACCTGACACACATGACCAGTGGGAAGGCTGCAATGGCCGCCTTAGGATCATTCCCCAATTACTTTTCTCAGAGCCCTTGTAGCTTCAAACTGTTGCTAAACTGTTGTACCATCTCTTGGAGACTTGCTGTGACGGGTCTTTCTTTGAAGTCTTCCATCTTCTTTTTCTTGCTCCAGTCGGTGGAGAACTGCGTCTGCATCATGAGGAACCTTTCCTACCACGTCCACAAAGAAATTCCTGGTGCCGACAAGTTCCGGGAATTAGAAAGTAACCAGATGGGAAGTTTTGGAGTAACTCATAAGAAAAAGAAGGACGACGCAGGCTGCTTCGGTGGGAAAAAGGCCAAAGGTATGTATTGTCCGAATACCTTGGGAATGATGAAGTAGGTTACACCCATTCTGCAATAACATTGCAATGCTGGTTTGTCCTACACCAGCTTTTCCCCCCACCTCAATATGGCCCCTCCAGTTACTTTGGGCCTCCAAATCCCAGAATTCCAAGCAAGCTAGCCTGATGAAGGAATACCGTATGTTGCATTTCCCTAGCCCTCCAGATGCTTTGATTGGGTATATTGCACTCGATATGTAATCTCCTTGCAACACTGGTTGGTCCTAACCCATATTTTTTCCCCCAATATGGCGCCCTCCAGTTGCCTTGGGCCTCCAAGTCCCAGAATTCCTAGCAAGCTAGCCTGATGAGGGAATGCCCTGTGTCGCGTTTCACTAATGTCTTAGAAGCCACCGTTTTCCTATTTCTGACCGGCATCGAAAGCCGTGAACAGCCAGATTTATTGACCGATCTAGTAGACCGATCTGTAGCTCAGGGCTGAAGGCTGGTGCTCTCTGAGCGTGGTGGTTTGCTTGTAGACGTTTCATGATCCAGCTAAGTAACATCATCAGGGAGTGTGGAATTTGCTGCCTGTTTATACATACTAGCTCAGAACTTGGTGGTTGGTATGTGGATGCTTTATTACCCGACTAGATCACATCATCCAGTGCTAATGGATGTCGTTTTTCTCCCACCAAAACTCTTTGGTTTTCTCCTACCAAGGAGAGAACCACACCCCACCAACACTGGCAGGGCAAAGCCATTGTTCTGCCCCAGCTATGGATCCCAAAGAACACAGCAAACACAAAGTTGGTACAAAACTTAATTTACTAAAATAACTCCGTCTTTTTCAAAACAAAGGCTGTTCTTAACAGCCTACAAGAAACCAAAGATAAAGTAATCACAATCTTACGAAGGTTGGCAGAAAGCCCAGAAGCAATTTGCAGAGAATCCAGACGCGAAGTAGAGTGAACTAAAGTTGTTCCCTACAAATTGCTTCAGTCAGAGTTCCTCCTTAAATAGGCTAAGGGAGTGGCCAATTAGCCCCAAGCCTTTCTCTCGAGGAGACCTCCTCCTGAGGAGCCACTCCTGCCTTTTGGCAGCTCTGCGCGCCCGTGCATCGAGAAGAGGTTCCTCCTCTTCGTCCTCTTCACTTATGGGAGCTTCTGGAGGTTCTGAAGGCCCTGGCTGAATCCCCGCCTCTGGCACCACATCTTCTCCAGCCTCCTCATTGTCTGACTCAAGCGCCAGCTGCACAGGCTGCTGGCACAACACTACACCAGCCTCCTCGCTGTCAGAATCAGCTACAATCCGCACAGGCCACTGACGGGCCACAACAGCCATCGTATATAAACAGGGAGCAAACCCCACTCCCCTTCTAGCACTGATGATGTTACCCAGTTGGGTCGTGAAATGTCTGCAAGCAAACCACCAACTTAGTAAGCTACAAGGACCCCACTGTTCTCAATCTCTCCTGAATTGTCCTCTTCAGCATGATCTTTTAAATGTAGGGATCGTGAAGACGAATTCTCCATTTGCGGTTATTACCCATCCGTTTCTTCTCCTCTTCCTTTCTTCCTTTTTCTCTCCAAGTCTCCAGTTAAGGAGAGTCATGTCAAGAACGCCTGTAGAGTTTTGTAGAGGGGGGGGGGAGAAACTTGTTAGTCTCTGGTTACTCTGAGGTAGCCCCAGATCAGGGGAAGTCTGGTAGCACCGTTTCGCGCAAACACATTTTACAAAAAGGTGCGAGACTGTTTCGTAAGGCTGTTATTAACCCTTGAGGAGGAGGAGGAGGAGGAGGAGGAGGAGGTGTAGATCCCACCTGGGTCCTTTCTCGGCGACATTTCTGTCGGAGTTTGTGGCAGCACACACAATCAGACACAATGAAATGAACTTCAGCAGGATTCGAATTACATAAGCAACTTCTTTATGAACAATACCGTTCAGCAGAAATTCAGCATACAATATCAGGAACACAGAAGCAATATTCATAGGGAGCAAGTCATTACAGAGTAGAAAGATACAGAGGTGAAATGCTCCCGGTTTGGACCGATTCAGCCGAACCGCTAGCAATAGAGACCAGTGGTTTGAAGAACTGGTGGTTTGAAGGACCGGTGCAAGGATCTGCCCACCCACCCGGTCATCATTTAAAACCAGGAAGTAACCAATTTTTTACCCTGTGCACATGCGCAGAAGGGTTTGCGCATGTGCAGAGGGAATGCACATGCGCAGCGCATGCACTTCTGAACTGGTTGGGAAGGTAAGTAGATTTCACCCCGGGCTAATATATTGTACAGAGGCTCCCATTACAGAGGCCAAACCAACTCTTATATACAGTTCAGCAAGTCTAAGCCACGCCCAGACTACAAACTCTCTCTTATGGCCCCATACATACAAATACTATGTTTCAGTTTCCAAACAGTCCCCATTGGCTTACCTGTTACCATGTCTATCCAAGCAGTCCCCATTGGCTGATCTGTTGCCTATTCCAGTCTATGAATATTCATATTCCTGATAATTTCTGAGAAGGAACTGATTCTAAACTAGAATTAGCCACCTTTCCCCCCTCTAATCATTGGGGAAAACGAGCAGTGGGCCAACGGCTTCAAGAATCCTTGAGCTTCATTCTCCAAACAACACATGACGGTATCAAGTGGATTGGGAGGTCAACCAAGTCACACAGACAGGATCATGCTTAATGCACACGGAAGCCCCGTCCATTGAGTTAGTTGAGTGAGGTTACCAGGTGATGCTAGAGCAGTGGGTCTGCAACAACTCACCGCAGACAACTCATTGCAAGCCAACTCAACATGGCCAACTCGCCACAGCCAACTTGCCATGGCCAACTCACCGCGGGACAAGAGTTACACGGATACCAAAGAAATGATGGAATACAATCATTAAAGAAAGGATGCAAAAGGAGGGATGGAATAAAATGGGAATGACCAAAATTAAAATATTTTTTTTATTTATTTTCAAGAATTAAATTGAATTGTTATTTTGTCCTGTGACAAGTTGTCCTGTGGTAAGTTGGGCATGGCAAGTTGGCCATGGTGAATTGGCCACAGCGAGTTGGCTATGGGGAGTTGGTCATGGAGAGTTGGCCATGGAGAGTTGGCCAAGAAGAGTTGGCCATGGAGAGTTGGCCAAGAAGAGTTGGCCATGGAGAGTTGGCCAAGAAGAGTTGGCCATGGAGAGTTGGCCATGGAGAGTTGGCCAAGAAGAGTTGGCCAAGAAGAGTTGGCCATGGAGAGTTGGCCACAGCAACTTGACTTTGGTGAGTTGTCCCATTCCATACAGCAGTGATCATATGAGGCCAGGCTGTATCAAAGGCAATACAGGTAGCCCTCGACTTACAACAGTT